>SJYA01005196.1:0-26347 GCA_006410615.1 Neotragus moschatus
GAGGCCTGGTGTGCTGCGATTCATGGGGTTGCAAAGAGTTGGACACGACTGAGCAACTGAACTGAACAAGGACCTGCTATATAGCACAGAATACTATACTCAAGATTTTGTAGTAACCTGTTACAGTTAAACTAGAAAAAGAATAGAAGAACCGCAAAGCAAGCTGAAGAATAGAAATGATAAAGAATAGAAATTAATGAAGGTGCAAACAGAAAAAGAGAGAAAATTAAAAGCTATTTCTTTGAAAAAAATCAGAAAACTGATAATCCTCTAACAAAAGAAGACACAAGCTTGCATCAGGAGTCAAAGAGGGGATTATCAATAACTTAAGACATCAAAAAGATTAAAGGAATACTATGAAAACTTTTATGCACAAAAATCCCACAATTTGGGAGCATCCTTGATGGCTCAGTGGTAAAGAATCCACCTGCCAATGCAGGAGACAAGGGTTTGTTCTCTGAATGGGGACGATCCCACATGTGACGGAGCAAGGAAACTTGTGTGCCACAGCTCCTGACCTCTAGGGCTTGAGAGCCAAAATGCTGAAGCCACGTGCCCAGAGCCTGTGCTCCACAATGAGAGAGGCCACAGCAATGTGAAGCCCATGGGCTGCAAAGGGGCGCTCCCCAAGGAGAGAAAAGCCCACACAGCAACAGACACCTAGTACAGCCAATAATATAAATAAACTTTTTTTTTTTTAAATCCTGCAATCTGGATGAAATAAGCACTTCCTAACAGACATACAAATTACTCAAAGGAAAGCGAACAAAAAAACAGTAACCCAAATAAGTCCTACATTTATTTTAAAAAGTTGAATTCATAGGTAAAAACACATTCTAAGAAAGAAAACTTGAAACCCAGACAGTTTCAATGGCAAATTCTACTAAACATTTAAGGAAGAAATGATACAAATTTGAACATCATCTAGTAAGCAGAACAGGAGGGAAGGCTTTCCAATTTATGAAGCCAGTATGTTATTATCCTGATACTCAAAACAGGCAAAGATATTACAAGGAAATCACAGATTAATACCACTTTATCAACACAGACACAAGTACCCTCAAATAAATATATATATAGCAGCCTGAATCCCACAGTGTGTTAGAGGAATACTACATCACAAACAAGTGGGGTTTATTTTGGGATCACGTCTCATTCAAACAGAACCAACATAATTCAACATATTTAGACTAAATAAGAAAAAAAAATCATGATTATCACATTTTTTAAAAAGTATTTTTTCATGATTTAAAAAAACCCTCAGCACACTAGGAATAAAAAGGAACTTCTATAACTTGATAAAAGAGTATTTATGAAAATTACAGCTAATATCCTAAGATCAGGAACAAGGCAAGTTTGTCTACTTTCGTCACTTCTATTCATTCTCATACTGGAAGTTCTAGTTGGCAAAGTAAGTCAAGAAAAAGAAATAAAAGGCATATAGATTAGGAAAGAAGAAATAAAACTGTCTCTATTCACAGATGGAGTATTATGTATAGAGAAAATCCCAAGGAATCTATTTTAAAAAATCCTAGAATGAGTTTAAAAAATTGCTGAATGCAACGTTAACAGACAAAAAGCAACTGTATTTCTAAATACTAGCAATTAACAACTACAAGTAAAAACTATTTTTTAAAAACTGTACATTTACAATATGAAAGAATGAAAGAAAAAGAAAATAGAAATGCTTAGATACGAATCTGACAAAAATTTTGCAAGATTTGTATGCTGAAAACCACAAAACATGAAAGAAATAAAGACAACCTAAATAGAGAGAGAAACCATGTTCACAGATTGGAAGACTCGTTATTGCTGACATAATAATTTGATCTATTGATCTATAGATCCAATGCAAGCCTAATCAAAATCCCAGCAGGACTCAGAGTAGATATAACACCTCAAATTTATGAGGAAAGGCAAAGACTTTAAAATAGTCAAAGCAATTCTGATAGAACAGAACATGGCTGGGGGTCTCACAGTGCATGATTTCGAGGACTACTACAAAGCTGCAGTAATCAAGGCGGTGTGGTTCCAAAAGGGAGAGCCCTAAGCAGAACAGAGAGTTCAGAAATCAGCTCACACAAATACAGTCAACTGATTTTTGGCAAAAGCACAAAATCAATTGAATGGATATATAATCCTTTCAACAAATGGTTCTGGATATCTGCATGCCAAAAACATTATTAATACCTAACATAGATATTAACTCAAAAACATCATAGACCTAACTTCCATATCAAACATTTTAAAACGTCTAGAAAAAAAGACATGAGAAAACATGTAGGTTAGGCAAAGAGTTCCTGGATATGAAACCAAAAGCACAGTCCATGACACTGATATATTAAACTTGATCAAAATGAAAAACTTCTGTTTAAAGGAAAATATCAGTTAAGAGGATAAAGACAAGACATACACTGGCAGAAAACATCTGTAAATCACACATCTGACAGAGAACTTGCATTTGTAATATATAAAGTACTTTCAAAATTCAAAAATAAGAAAAGAGTCCAACAAAATGGGGGTAATTAAATTGTGTTGGGACAATGCAGTATCCATTTGGAAAAGAAAATGAAGAAAATCTACTAACTTATGTTACATGCCTAATTTAACTACAAGTGTATCATAAAGCTAAATTTAAAGAGTATAATGATAAAGCTATCAGAAACAAATACATTACCTTTGTGACTTAGGTTAAGAAAGACTTCTTGAGGTAACAAAAACTCAAAATCATTAACAATAACGGAAAATGCTGAAAACCTTGACTACATTAAAATTAAGACCTCAGGTTCAATGACACAATAAAGAATGAAAAGGCAAACTGGAATGGGAGATGGTATCTGTAAAACACACAGTTCACAAAGGGCTCATATCCAGAACATATAAAGGGCTGCCACAAATCAGTAAGGGGGGAGAGAAGTAAAAAGAGCAGGCAAGCGCTTTACAGGCACTTCGTCTGTGTGCGTGCGCTCAGTCGTGTCTCTGACTCTGTGCGACCTTGTGGACTGTAGCCCACCAGGCTCCTCTGCCCGCGGGAATTCCCAGGCAGGAACACTGCAGTGGCTTGCCATCGCCTTCTCCAAGGCATCTTCCTGAGCCAGGGACTGATCTGCATCCCTGGCATAGGCAGGTGGGCTCTCTACCACTGAGCCACCTGGGAAGCCCCACAAGAGCCTATACAAATGCCCAATGAACATATAAAGGTGCCTGACACTATTACAACAAGCAAACCAACCAACCTCTCCACCTTTTTAAATAATAAGATACTACCACATACCACAGAATGGCTAAATAAGGAAGTATGACAAAAACCAAGGACCAACTACGGGGACCAACAAGAATTCTCATACAGCGCTAATGGGAGTGTAGACTGTTTAAGAATATGACATTCTTTACTGAGTTGAATATATGGATAGCTTTAAATATCAGGAATTCTATGCTTACAAATATACCTTATAGAAATGCATGGTTATGGGCAACAGAAGACAAGCTTATGAACAGCTGCATTGTTTACAAAAGGCAAAAACTGGAAACAACCCAACTATCCACAAACAGAAGAATACGGATAAACTGTGGTGCAAGCATTCAGTGGAATATTATGAACAATCTTTAGCAACACATAACACAGGCAAATTTTTAAAAGGAGATACTTTCTGCAAAGACCCAGATCCAGAAGAATACATGTGGTATGACTCATTTAATTAAACATGCGCGCAGTCCTAAATTAAATTAGGAAAGAATAATTAGGTGGCAAAATTATTAAAGAACACTAAGAAAGAGACTATAATAAAGTCAGGCTACTGGTCACACTGTGGTGTGGGAGGAGGCAGCTCTAGTCACTAAGGGGCACCAAGGGCCCTTGTGAGGCGCCAGCATGTTCTGTTTTTTGGTCTGGGTAGAGGTTACATTTAAATAACTCATTATAGTCTCTACTTGTTTACACGTTTTAAGTGAGCTATATTTCATAATTTTAAAGAGATTAAAAGAAGGAGAAAAATTCAGATATGAGTGCTTCAACATTCTTTCAAAATATCAATTAAAACACATTTGAACTAAG
This sequence comes from Neotragus moschatus, assembly GCA_006410615.1. Lineage (NCBI taxonomy): Eukaryota > Metazoa > Chordata > Mammalia > Artiodactyla > Bovidae > Neotragus > Neotragus moschatus. The sequence goes on from SJYA01005196.1 coordinate 4,055, forward strand.
AGGAAACGTACATCAAAAAATTGGCAGAAGACACAGACTCAGAAATGATATTTCAGCTATAGAAAAGTGGCTTCTTTTGTTGATTTGTCAAGTTTCGCTCTCCCGAACTAATGTTTGAAATGAAAATGAAAGTCACCTGAGTATTGGAAAAGAAAGCTACTCACCCTTACACCCATGCCTTTCCCCCAACTATCATTTGGATCTACAAGGGAATTAAGAATAAAAATAGAAATTTTATTACCAGAAATTTGCGCAAGGCAATCTGAAAAAATTCAAATAAAAGAATTAATGTAATATAGTTTCTATGTAAACAAAATCCCCAATCCTCACTGTACATATCTATCTTCCAAACTAATGATAAAAGCTTGACATATAGCATTTTGTAACTGTTTTGTTATAGACAAAGACAAATATATTTTTAAATGAATAGATAATTATTTTTTGAGCTTGTACAAAGGAACATGCTTCATTATCACTTGGGTAAGAAATATTCAAATCACTGAGTCTCTAGAAAAACTACTGAGGGAAAAAAATGATACATTAATAAAATATTTATGTAATTTACATGTTTTCCTCAAAAAGTAATTATACTAAGATATGAAAAAATATCTCAAGGTTTTATCATTGTAATTTAATGAAAATGTGTATCTGTTTAATTGACTCATATCATTCACTTTCACAGTAGATATTCTAAAATTATCATCTAAAATACTTTATTTGTGAATACATGATTTGGAATGGGACATCAGAAGTTTCCTTACCCAAATCTGACTCTGGCTAGTACAGGTTCTTCAGTTTATACAAATTATCAATGTACTATGTAGCTAGACTTGTTTTTGTGTGCTGTTCTGGCAGCATGACTGGAATGAAAACTGAAGCCCATATTATCAAAAAATGGTTTTATTACACAGTTCTTGGCTTTATTTGGCAGTTCTTAATACAGAGTAACGTCCCTGAATCCCCTCTTCACCTGTGATCTTTCTATTGTTTCCTGTGCTGCTTTTGAGCTTTGCTCAGTAATCCTGCAAACCTGACTTTTATTTACTGATTATGAATTAGACTTGTCATTAAACAGTAAAGTTTGGCTTTTGAGGGTTGTCAGGGAAATGCAATGCTAAAAACTTAATTAAATGCCTTCCTTAAGAACCAGCGTCCATCCCTCAGCATTCAGGAAGCCTTTGGCAGAGAACAAGGCAGAACAAGCCCACCTCCCACCATTCCCTTTAAAGTCAGTTATTCTTGACAGACTTCTAGCAGAATGGGGCATACAATAAGATTATTCTTTATAAGAGCCTTTGCTTGCCTACATTTCAAGTGTACGTATTTTTTGGTTTTGGTTCCCTCTTTTTTTTTTTTTCTAAAAAGAAGTCACCCATCCTATGTTATAGTTATTTGAACTGTCTAAGCAAGTACTGATGGGAATACAAGAAAGGAGGCTAGTTTACCTTAATAGGACTTGGGCAACTTGGGGCTTCCCTGGTGGCTCAGTGGTAAAGAATCTGCCTGCCAATGCAGGAGATGAGGTTTGATCCCGGGAGAAGGAAATGGCAACCTGCTCCAGCATTCTTGCCCAGGAAATCCCATGGACAGAGAAGCCTAGTGGCCTAGAGTTCATGGAGTCACAGAGTCGAACAGGACTTAAGAGATTAAACAACAACTGACAGAAGATTGCTCCAACGCAAAGAAAAAAACACCTGCAAACAACACAGCCAAACTCAAGATTATAAACCTGCTGAAGTCAAAGATTATGTCTTATCATTCATTCATTTCTAACACTATACAAATGGCTACACAGGACTGGAAGAGGTCAGTTTTCATTCCAATCCCAAAGAAAGGAAATGCCAAAGAATGTTCGAACTATCACACAACTGCACGCCTCTCACACACTAGCAAAGTAATGCTCAAAATTCTCCGAGCAAGGCTTCAACAGTACGTGACCCAAGAACTTCCAGATGTTCAAGCTGGATTTAGAAAAGGCAGACGAAACAGATCAAATTGCCAACAGCCATCAGATGACAGAAAAAGCAAGAGAGTTCCAGAAAAACATCTACTTCTGCTTTATTCACTACATCAAAGCCTTTGACTGTATGGATCATAACAAACTGTGGAAAATTCTTTAATAAGAGATAGGAGTACCAGATCACCTTACTTGCCTCCTGACAAATTTGTATGCAGGTAAAGAAGCAACAGTTAGAACCGGATATGGGACAACGGACTGCTTCCAAATTGGGAAAGGAGTATATCAAGGCTGTATATTGTCACCTTGATTATTTAACTTATACGCAGAATACATCATGCAAAATGCTGGGCTGGATGAAGCACAAGTTGGAATCAAAACTGCTGGGAGAAATACCAATAACCTCAGATATGCAGATGACACCACCCTTATGGCAGAAAGCAAAGAGGAACTAAAGAGTCTTGATTAGAGTGAAAGAGGAGAGTGAAAAAGCTGGCTTAAAACTCAACACTCAAAAAACGAAGATCATGGCATCCATCCTGTCCCATCACTTCATGGTAAATAGAAGGTGAAAAAATGGAAACAGTGACAGATTTTATTTTCTTGGGCTCCAAAATCACTGCAGATGGTGACTGCAGCCATGAAATTAAAAGACGCTTACTCCTTGGCTAAGACCAGCCTAGACAGCATATTAAAAAGCAGAGACATCACTCTGACAACAAAGATCCATCTAGTCAAAGCAGTGGTTTTTCTAGTGGTCATGTATGAACGTGAGAGCTGGACCATAAAGAAAGCTGAGCATCAAAGAACTGACGCTTCTGAACTGTGGTGTTGGAGAAGACTCTTGAGAGTTTCTTGGACTACAAGGATTTCAAACCAGTCCATCCTAAAGGAAATCAGTCCTTAATCTTCATTGGAAGGACTGATGCTGAAGCTGAAGCTACAATACTCTGGCCACCTGATGCAAAGAACCGACTCATGTGAAAAGACCCTGATGCTGAGAAAGATTGAAGGCAGGAGGAGAAGAGGATGACAGAGGATGAGATGGTTGGCATCACTGACTGGATGGGCGTGAGTATGAGCAAGCTCCAGGAGTTGGTGATGGACAGGGAAGCCTGGCGTGCTTTGTGGGGTCACAGAGTCAGACACGACTGAGCAACTGAACAGAACTGAACTTATAGTCAGTCCTTTGTATACCTGGATCATAAGTACTTGAGAAAAAAAATTCCAGAAAGTTCCCAGGCCAGCAGCTATATATAGCATTTACATTGTATTTACAACTATTTGCATAGTATTTATCCTGTATTAGATATTGTGAGTCATCTAGAGATGGTTTAAAATACACGGGAAAATGGGAGGATGTATATGGGTTATACAAATGGCATACACTATTTCATACAAGGATCTTATTGATCTTCCACAGATTTTGGCTACCTGGCAGATGAGATAGGGTAACAGTGGGGAGTTCCTAGAACCAATACTCTACCAATGAGGGATGACTATATTGGGTCTAAATACAGAGAATTCAAACAAGGTGTCTATCTCCAGAGAGTTACTGAACACGATACAATTAAGTAAGATGTTACAAAGCAGTTCAAAGTAACACAGCCATCTAATCAGGGTGACATAATACCACCTGGGGACCAGGAAAGGTGCTCCATAAAAAGAGATACTTAAACCTTATATTAATTTTGTATTGCAGCATAAGAAATGACCGTAAGTATAGCAGCTTAAAGCAATAATCATCTACTGGTTAGAGTTCTGTAGGGTAGAAGTCCAGGTTTGGTGTTGGCTGGGTTCTTTGCTGAGGGTAGCTGGTAAAGTTGGAACCAAGGTGTCAATGGGCTGTGCTCACAAAAGGAGGCCTAACTAAGGAAGAATTCACTTCCAAGGCTCATTCAGGCAAAATCTGGTTCCTGTGGTTGTGAGACTGAAATTCCAATCTTCCTTCCTATCAACCAGAAGTTTCCTTCCTTCTGCTCCCACAGACAATCGTTGACCTGTGGCCCCTCCATCTTTAAAACCAACAACAGAGAATCTGTCTCATATCACATTCCTTACTCCCTTTGTCTCTGACTCTAGACCCAGATTTAAACAGTTCACGTTATTAGGTCAGGCCCACCCAGCTAATCTCACCTTTGGAAAGTCAACTGTGCCAGATGTCATACACTCACACGAGTGCCATCCTATCATATTTACAGTACAGGGGATTCTACAGGATATGTACACCAGGAAATGAGGACTTTGTGGATCACTGGAAGCGTCCTGACTGCCACGAGCTGGGACTTGTAGAATGAACAGAAATGGAAGGCAAGAGAGAGAGAGCTGGGAGCAATGTGAGCACAGATGACCCCCAGAGTCGGGACAGAGCGGCAGTGACATGGGGAAAGGCATGTATGACGGTCTCCCTGGGACCCAGCACAGCTGACAGCACACTGTTGTTAAGGGAGTGAACCAGCATACCAAATTATATCAAGTTAGACTACCAAATATTTACTAAGTGCTTACATACTTACAGCTACAAGAGAAAAGCTAAGAGATTTGTTCTAATCCTAAGTCACTGGGCAGAAACAGGGTTGAGAAGCCAGTGGGGACAACACGGACGGAAAATGGAACTGGACATTAAGAACATGAGGCTTTTACGCTATCTCTGCTAAATGCAAGCGACCACATCAAACTGCAGGGGTCTTAGTCGAAAGACATAACTACTATACCTCCAAAACCCCTTTCCAGTGCTTTCCATCTTACACAATGGAAGGCTTGATTCTTGCCCTGGAGCAAATTCTATTTAAGAAGTTTTGAATCTAGTTTTAATTCATGTTGTAATCTAGATGTTGCTCTATCAATAGTAATATTAAAACGACAAGTCCACAGAGCATCCTAAACACTGAATTTACTCTCTGGTGTACGCATTTAGCAACAATCAGATATTCCTAGGCTAAGGCTTACTTGTTTTACATTAAAAAAAAAAAAAAAAGAAAAAAACACCAAGATTCCCTATCAATAAGAGTAAGAGGAGGCAAAGGTGATGCCATCTATGAATGGTCAATTTTAATTATCAGATACAACACAACTGTTTCGAAAACTAATGTAGAGAAATTCTTTTTCAAAAAGACTGCTGGACTATCATAGATAACTGCCATTCCACAAAATATGTAAGGTGCACGTGTGAAAACACTCACTGGAATGTCAGCTGTTTCAATCAGTAAAATGCTTCTCAATGGCTATTACAGAGCTAAGTATATTTTTAATAGGCATATTTCCCTGAGCCAAAGAGACAGAGCTGGTAGTCTGGGGAGAAAACCGGGATACGAGTTCTCAGGGCAGAGTATCAGAGTGGAGAAATGATACAAAAAGAGAATCCTAAAGACCTGCAGAATATCCTCTGTGCCAAGAACTGAGCAGCACATGTGCAAGGGACTTTCAACGAGTGGAGACGTGTGAAAAGAACCACCCAAAACGATTAAAGCAGTCTTTTCAATCTTTTTTTCTTTATCACTTGAACCCAAGAGACTTTTTAGACTACTCTTTCCTAATTGCCTTGAGGAAATTTTAATGACTGTGTACCTAATTTATGTTCTTTGGCCCTCGGGAGGGCCACGAATCATTGTAATATGAAAGATTTTTCACACACACTCATGTATCCCAACAAAAAACACAATTTGGAGGTGCTAAGGAAATGGCAACCTACTCCAGTATTCTTGCTTGGAGAACCCCATGGACAGTGGGGCCTGGAGGGCTACAGTCCATGGGTTCAGAGTTGGACACGATGAAGTGACTTAGCATAGCACTGCATGTCATCGCCAACAGGAACACACGCATCAGAGGAGACAGCACTCAGTCCTCACACAGGGAACGGTGTACTGTTCCTACCAGCCAGGCTCAAGAAACTTACCACTCCCAGAGCCTTGGGCAATGTACTCAGGAAAAATTACCTCAGGAGTGGGGAAAATTTATCCTGTTTTGAAATTAAACAACATTTATAGGAGGAACAAGATGTGTAAGATATGGACAAATCTGGAAAAAAGAAAAAAAAAAGTAATGGACATGAGTTTGAGCAAACTCCGGGAGATAGTAAAGGACAGAGGAGCCTGGCGTGCTACAGTTCACAAAGAGTCAGACATGATTCGGTGAATGAATAACAACAAAACTTTTAGAAGACAGGAGAAAATCTATGTGACACTGAGAGGTTGTTTTTTTTTTTTTTTTTTGACATTATCACCAAAACCAAAATCCATAAAAGAATAAATTGAGAAACTGGGTATCATCAAATTCTTAAACCTCTGCTCTCCAAAAACAATCATTAAGAGTGAAAATAAAGCCAAGCTTGAGGATTTGTGTTCAGAACATATAAAGAGCTCTCAAAACTCAAGAGTAAGAAACTATCTAGTAAGACAAAATATTACCAAAACCATTTGAAAAGACATTTCCGAAAGGATATAAAGACTCCGTAGGAGCAATGAAAAGACGCTTAACATCATGAGTTATCTCAGAAATGTGAATCAAAGCTACAGTGAGATACTCATCTATTAGAATGTTTAAGATTAGAAAACACTAATCATACCAAACATTGGTAGGATGTGGAAAAAATTGGAACTCTCAGGTCCTGTTGGTGGGAATGTATAATGGTTGATTCAGTTTGGAAACAGTTGGCAGTTTCTTAAAAAGTGAAACATACACCTACCATATGGTCCAACCATTCTGCCACTAGATATTTACCCAAGAGAAAGGAAAGCATACGTTCATGCAAAGAATTGTAGACATACCTTCAAAGCAGCTTTACTTGTGGAAAAAAAAAAATCCCTCAAACTCTATCAACAGGTGAATGGATAAACAAATTGCGTATATCAATACAAATGAATACTATTCAGCAACAGAAAGGAATGAACTATTAGCATATGCCTCAAGATGGATGGATTTCAGAATAGTTATGCTGAGTTAAAGGAGCTAGACAAAAGAAGGACCTATCGTACAAAGCATTCAAGTTAATCTATAGTGACACAAAGTAGATCAGAGGTCAGGGGCAAATAGAATCTGTTGAGAATAATAGGAATGTTAACTATCCTGACTGTGGTGATGGTTTTACAGGTGTACCCCATATCAAAACTTATAAAATTGTACACTTCAAATATATGTAACTTACTGCATGTCAATTATATCTCAATAAAATTTAAAAGTAGACTGAGGCACTAATTGAGACTTATCAGAGCAATTAGCAAGTTCAGCTCAGTCTGAAATTCAGGACACAATCTATGACATTTTTGTTATATAATTATCATTATCTACCACCAATTTACATAAACATGTCCATTAAAATTGCTTCAAATAAAGAACTTACAGAACATTTAGCCTATTTGGGAAGCTGATAATACATTTATAATAACTCATAGTAAACTCCAGTATTGTAGAAGCTTTGCTAGCACGCGCTCACCTTCTGAGTCAGCCTACACTGTCTATGAAGTGTGTGTGCATATGTGCACAGTTGTGCCTGACTTTGCAGCCCCGTGGACTGTAGCCCACAAGGCTTCTCTGCCCATGGGACTTTCTAGGCAAGAATATTGGAGTGGGTTGTCGTTTCCTCCTCCATATGACCTTCCTGACCCAGGGACTGAACCCACATCTCCTGCACTGCAGGCAGACTCTTAACCACTAAGTCACCAGGGAAGCCCCATCTATGGAGTATGTATCTCCCTAAATAAACCTTTCACTTAAAAAAAATTAAATAAAAATTCTGCTTGCTCATTAGAATTTTTCTTTACTTGGTGAATTTATCTCATTTATTACCAATCAGCAAGACTAAAAATAACTCAAATGTCCTCTAAGAGGGAGACTGATTAAATAAATTCTTATAAACACATAAGGGCAGAACTATGTGAATATAAGGAATAAGGAAGCTCTCTCTAGGCTAGCTAGTACAGACTAATTCTCCAAAAACATTGGGGATTAAAAAAAAGGAAAAATGGGGAAACATATATGTTTAAAAAGCAGTTAGTGGAATACAGAGATAAGTCACCATCAGAGATAAGTCTCCAATGGTTTCTAGCTGCAAAAACTGCTGGTTTCATTGGATAAAACTTTGTTTCTGGACTATCATAATAATACATTCATAGACAGCGACATGGACCATATGCTCATTTATGGATTCTGGAGGAAAGCTGAACACTGGTAAAGAAACTTTGAACGTCTGAGGCTGAAACCTAGAAGCACAAGCAGGAACAGAGGAGAGGCGCAGTATTCAGGGACAGAGAGACTGCAGGTGGCCCTCTCAAGGGTGGGGGTGAAGCTGGCTCTTCTCTCTCCAGTGCTTCCCTGTTTTACCTCACGCTCAGTGGAAGCCAGCTGGGAACCGCGTGGGTTCACGTGAGATGGGGGTTTGTGGGCTCCAATACTAATTACTGTGAAGAGCTGCAAAAGACCTCAAGTAACTGAGAGAGGAGGTTGTTAAAAACCTCTTCCAGAACATGAACAGCTTGGTGTACTGACAGCCAGCAGAGGCAATGTGTGGTCACCAGAAAGATTTATTAAAGATGAGGGCACTTCCTGGTAATTTCTAGAAAAGGCTAGAGAACACTGAAGAATGAGGGTGGGTGGAATTCAGGCAACTTGTGTAAACTTATGGTTTACTACTTTGTGTGAACTGCCAACAATCTCACTACCAATAATACTGAAAACAAATGATCCGTTTGTGTGATGCACATACACACATATGTGTACACGTATGTATTTGCCAAACAACTTCATCTGACAGAGTAAAGCAACCTCATTTCCATGATCCCAGAAAGTATTTTTGAAAGCTTAACAGACGTCAATATTTTTTAAGACTACTTTGGCAAAATCAATCCTAAAAAATTTTCAATAAAAAAGTACATCTAAATTTAGAAACCAATATGCAAAATATCCAAGGTAGCATTTTCAAAATTATCAAGCTTATATGATACAGGCAAGATCTACTGACTAGTTCTTAAATCAACTCTTCTGAGTTTAAACAGGGTCACAGTCACAGAATTCATAATCTAAGACTTCCTTTGATTTAAACACTAAAAGCACTGTTGGCTGGATTATAATTACCCCTGGTTTGATACTACTTTGAATGACATTTTTATCCAGCCCAAAACTATGGCACTAAGGGAGGCTTGTTTATTCACTTATTTGCAATGCTAAAATTTACCAGTATTTGATCATGAAATTTAGGATTACATTTGTATACAGAATGTGGACATAACTTTTAGGGGGAAAAAATCCATTTTTAAAAACCATTACTGTTTTATGGCACTATTTGGCAAAAGAAACAAAAACTTTTTAATTTCCCCAGGTTCTGTCAAATCTGCTGCCACTGCTGCTGCTAAGTCTAAGTCACTTCAGTTGTATCCGATTCTGTGCAATCCCAGAGACGACAGACCACCAGGCTCCCCCGTCCCTGGGCTTTTCCAGGCAAGGACACTGGAGTAGGTTGCTGTTTCCTTCTCCAATGCAAGAAAGTGAAAAGTGAAAGTCAAGTTGCTCAGTCATGTCCGACTCTTAGAGACCCCATGCACTGCAGCCCACCAGGCTCCTCCGCCCATGGGACTTTCCAGGCAAGAGTGATACACAGGTTCAAATCCCTGTTCTGCTAAACACTTTCTGAGTTTTGGTTTTGTCACCTATTGCTGGGATGGAAATATCAACCTACCAACTTTACAAGATTGTCGTGTGAGTTACAGCAAGTAACTGTAAAAAGGTTTAGGCACACTGCTGCCTCTGAAATACAAACTCAATAATTAACACCAATTTATATCACTCTGGATAGAAAAAAACAATTCTTGCTTGTGGAAAAGAAGACAGAAGCACTTAGACCTTTCAAATTATATTCCTGTTCAAATAATAATCTTGTAAACTGTTCTTTACATTGTTGCTGTTCAGTTGCTCAGTCACATTCAACTCTTTGCGACCCCATGGACTGCAGCACACCAGGTTTCTCTGTCCTTCTTGTCTCCCAGTTTGCTCAGACTTACAGCCATTGAGTCAATATGCCATCCAACCATCTCATCCTCTGTCACCCCTTTCTCCTTCTACCCTCAATCTTTCCAGCATTAAGGTATTTTCCAATGCACCAGCTCTTTCCATCAGCTGGCCTGGACAGAGTATTGAAGCTTCAGCTTCAGCATCAGTCCTTCCAGTGAATATTCAGGGTTGATTTCCTTTAGGAGGGACTGGTTGCTATCCAAGGGACTGTCAAGAGTCTTCTCCAGCACCACGGTTCAAAAGCATCAATTCTTCAGTGCTCAGCCTTTTTATGGTCCAACTTTCACATATGTACATCGCTAATGGAAGAACCATAGCTTGACTATACCGATCTTTGTCAGCAAAGTGATGACTCTGCTTTTTAATATGCTGTCTAGGTTTGGCACAGCTTTTCTTCCAAGGAACAAGCGTCTTTTAATTTCATGGCTGCAGTCATCATCCGCAGTGATTTTAGAGCCCAAGAAAATAAAGTCTCTCACTATTTCCACTGTTTTCCCATCTATTTGCCATGAAGGGATGGGACTAGATGCAATGATCTTCGTTTTTTTGAGTTTTAAGCCAGCTTTCACTCTCCTCTTTCACTTTCATCAAGAGGCTCTTTACTTTCTCTTCACTTTCTGCCATTAGGGTGGTGTCATGTGCATATCTGAGGTTACTGGTATTTTCCCTGGTGATCCTGATTCCAGCTTGTGTTTCATACAGCCCCGCATTTGGCATATAATAAGCAGGGTGACAATGTACAGCCTTCATGTACTCCTTTCCGAATTCTGAACCAGTTCATTGTTCCAAGACCAATTCTAACTGTTGTTTCTTGACCTGCATACAGATTTCACAGGAGGCAGGTATAGTGGTCTGGTATTTCCATCTTTTAAGAAAATTTTCCACAGTTTGTTGTGATCCACACAGTCAAAGGCTTTAGCATAGTCAATGAAACAGATTTTTTCTGGAACTTTCTTGCTTTTTCTATGATCCAGTGGATGTTGGCAATTTGATCTCTCGTTCTTCTGCCTTTTCTAAATCCAGCTGGTACATCTGGAAGTTTTTTGTTCACATACTGTTGAAACCTAGCTTAAAGGATTTTGAGCATTACCTTGCTACCATGTGAGATGAGTGCAACTGTGTGGTAGTCTGAGCATTCTTTAGCATTGCCTTTCTTTGGGACTGGAATGAAAACTGACCTTTTCCAGTTCTGTGGCCAGTGCTGAGTTTTCCAAATTTGCTGGCATATTGAGTGCAACACTTTCACAGCATCATCTTTTAGGATTGGACATGGCTCAGCTGGAATTCCATCACCTCCATTAGCTTTGTTTGTAGATGAGCTTCCTAAGGCCCACTAGACTTCACACTCCAAGATGTTTGGCTCTAGGCGAGTGATCACACCATGTTGGTTATCTGGGTCATTAATATCTGTTTTGTACAGTTCTTCCGTGTATTCTTGCCACCTCTTCTTAATATTTTCTGCCTCTGTTAGGTCCATACTGCTTCTGTCCTTTAGTGTACCCATCTTTGTATGAAATGGTCCCTTGGTATTTCAAATTTTCTTAGAGAGTTCTCTAGTCTTTCCCATTCTATTGTTTTCCTCTCTTTCTTTGCATTGTTCACTGCAGAACGCTCACTTGAGAAGAGACGCAAAAGGCAACAGAGGAAAGGAAAGATACACTCATCCGAACGCAGAGTTCCAAAGAACAGCAAGGAGAGATAAGAAAGCCTTCTTAAATTCTTTAAATTATGACTATCAACCTTCATTCGAATTTTTTTTTGGCATACAGTGCTTCTTCCACATCTGAGTGACCTATTTTTCTAATAGTTTGCTATTCCAACTGCCTTTGGGCAATCAAAAATCTTCTACTAGGTTACCTAGCCAAACAACTATTCCCTTTATTCCTTCTTGAAAATGCTGATTTTCTCCAGATAGAGTTCAATATAATCACTGAGGGTAAGCTTCTATTCTCATGCCACAGGATGAACCTGGTGATGAACAATGACTTATCTAAGCAAAAAGCTAATCCCATTCTACCTCTGCTGGTGAACTGGTTTACAGTGGGCTTGTAACCAAGGAATCTCAGGGAGTTTTGTAGGGATTCTGAAAAAGATCTTTTGCTTGATTAAAGAAGAAGAAAAGGAAATTTACAGAGAGCTTCCTTTCCAGTTTCTCTGGCTGTTTGTCTTGAGTGCAGGATGCAGCAGTTATTTCTTTACCAGGAGGAGAAAGCCAAGAGTCTCACAGAGAAGCTCACCCAGGGCCATGATATTACTGTCTTAACCAACCCCCAANTGCTTGATTAAAGAAGAAGAAAAGGAAATTTACAGAGAGCTTCCTTTCCAGTTTCTCTGGCTGTTTGTCTTGAGTGCAGGATGCAGCAGTTATTTCTTTACCAGGAGGAGAAAGCCAAGAGTCTCACAGAGAAGCTCACCCAGGGCCATGATATTACTGTCTTAACCAACCCCCAAACACCCTGTTCTGGACTAAATTACTGTATAAGCAACAAATTCCTGTATTTACTCAGATAGTCAACCACTTGTGGGCCAAAATCTCCAAAAAGAAAACTCCCATATCTTCTAGTGAAATCATCTCAGGTAGCTTCTACAATAAAAGACTTCCTTCTCAGACCAACTTATTTGAATCGATAATATTTTATATCAATTTTTAAAAAACAAATTAGATACGTTACCAAGAAAGATGCTATTTAGTGGTCTATAGTATTCAATACTTCAGGATATGACTCAAGAAGCTAACCTAAATTAATAACAATGCTTATTTAAAAGTGTAGAGACAAATCTGAACTCTTATACCCACTCTAAGAACAAAAATAACTTTAAAAAAATATAAGTCTCAAAAAGATGTCATGCTCAATACTCATTTGAATAAATTATTTTAGAAAACACCGCTGCTGCACTGACATAAAGCTTAAAAATATTTTATTACCTATCTAGAATGAGTAGGTTTTATATTATAGAACAGTGTAAGTTTTATTACAAACATACACATTCGCCTCTTAAAATCCTATGCAATTCCTTGTCATGGAGGATAAAAATAAGGGGAAAAAATTGCCACCCTAAATTAGAAGAATGGCCAAAGACTTAACAAATATGATGACAATATTGTCAACTACCAGGAGTCACAAGAGAAAAGGAACCATTAAAATTTTTGTCAAAACCCCATGAATCATTAAAGACAAAGTCACCCTCAAGAAGGGCCTACTGATCTGAAACACTAACCAAGCTTTTAGTTCTAAGCTTGCTTCTATGTTTCAGATGAGATCAAGCTAGCAGATGTTAAGAAATAATACTTTAAAAGTAAGCAAAGAAAGGAATCTATAAGGAGAAAAGCAAAGACTAAAAGTCATAAAAGTTAAGAGGTCACACACTAGTTACAGACACAGAACGGTTCCTAAGGATATCACAGTGGAGTAAACTGATTCTCAAAAACAATCTTTTGAGCATAAAACTTTTAAAATTTAAGATAATTTGATTATTATAGAAGAAAAGCAGTTGGCTATAATGAGGCTTTATAATGATAGAAATATTAACCATGATTAGTAGGATTATAGACCAAACTTCCTCAATAAGATGAAATCTGTTAGTTCTGTTTAAAACCAACAAAAAACAGTATGTTAAATAGACAAGAATGCCTTTTTCTCCTTCTTCTAAGTGTAAACCCCTACAATTATTTTGTCTTGAGTATACTCTCCAGGACACCCCAATCATATAAAGTAACCAGCACTTCATTTAAAATATATCCTGAATGAGGTAAATGTTTCCAGTAAATATAAACTTAAACACAATGTTTAAGGGAAAAATGTAATAATAGCATTTTGGTTACGTTTTAGAATGTGAGGATGAATCATTTTAGCTAACGATTCATATTTACTCAGTTAATTCAACCTTAAAAAATAAGATACTTCTTATATCTACTTAACATCAAGTGGTCACGNCTTAAACACAATGTTTAAGGGAAAAATGTAATAATAGCATTTTGGTTACGTTTTAGAATGTGAGGATGAATCATTTTAGCTAACGATTCATATTTACTCAGTTAATTCAACCTTAAAAAATAAGATACTTCTTATATCTACTTAACATCAAGTGGTCACGATACACTGTCCAACAGAACAGGGGAAAGATGAGAGCTGGAGATGAGGTGGCAGAACACAGCTTTCTTAGAACTGGCCAATCAATTCCAGGTCATCTGTTTTGCTGTTGCTATAGGGACCGTAAGAATCACGACTTCTCCCTACTCTCCATCATTTAGAGAACTGAATCACGTATGAAAAAGATACTGAAAACATTAACTTCCAGTAAAAAATATACAGTAAAAAAATTTGATTTTATTACAGCTAATTATATATTTTCACCCACCTCAGCTTAATAAATTAAAAAGTTTCACCACTGGAGAAACATACACAGAATTAGCTGCATAGCCACTCTTTCCAAAACTGTCCCTCACATCAGTCCTGAATGTTAAATCCACTGTATGTTTAAAAGTCTGAAGAACTTGCAAGCAATGTTTTTATTTACTGTGATACTCAAATAGAGGCATCTTTGTGTATAATGTTTACCATGATTACTTACAGAAAGCAAATTTGACCTCAGAACCAAGTTAGATATATTATAAATTTAAGACATGTCTCTTATTTTAAGTTCACAAAAAAGAATCCTCATCTGAATATTTAACAGTGAAGTATCATGATGTCTATAACTTACTTTCAAATGGGATTCAGAAAAAGAATATAAGTGTAGTATAAATATAACTTGTGTAAATATTGGAGAGAAAGCAAATAGGCAAATGTTATCAATGCTGGAGGTTATATGGGTATTCAAAGAAGTTTTTCAACTTTTCTGTGGAACATTTCAAAGTAAAAGGTTGGGGGAACAAAAATCCTTCACTGACTCCTAGTTGTCCTAGGTTTTAGTAATTACCCTGAATATACACGTCCAATCCTTTCCTTTTTGCCTCAAGACCTTTCTACCTTTGCTTAGAAAAACTTACAGAATTGTGTTAGGTCTTTTAACAAAAATCATCAACTCTAGCAAAGTATGCTTCAAGGCTGGTATCAGTGAAACTGTTTTACCTGAAAGTTAACATCTTCTTTCTTAAATATTAGTGCTCGAACTTCATCAGGATCTCCATTAAATATAGCTTGCACCAGTGAGGGCTAAAATACAAGAGAGTAACAAAAACATTAATCACACCATAGGGATGATTCTAAAGCTATTTACATATAACTTCTAAATCTAAAATTTTTCTTTCCTATCACAACAAAAATCACTTGGCTTTTGACACGAATCAAGTTTCATGAAGTCAAATCATATGAAAGTACAAGATTCCTCTGGAATCCCTAGAAAAAAGAGTGGGCCTAATTTAAAAAAAATCAATTCCATATGACCAAAATTAGGTAGTATAATAACCATAATTAGATTTTATATGAGTAGAAACCCTTTTATATACAGATGGTAAAAAGAAAGTATCTTCCAAATAAATACAAGTGAGACATCTCAACACATACTTGCAGGACACAGCTCGTCAAACAAGCATTTGACAAGCAGCCCACAGAGGAAGCCTCCTTGAGCAGCTCTGTTCCGGGCACCCGNGTAGAAACCCTTTTATATACAGATGGTAAAAAGAAAGTATCTTCCAAATAAATACAAGTGAGACATCTCAACACATACTTGCAGGACACAGCTCGTCAAACAAGCATTTGACAAGCAGCCCACAGAGGAAGCCTCCTTGAGCAGCTCTGTTCCGGGCACCCGAATAATTTGCACGAGTTAGCATTCCATGTGTAAAGATAAAAATCCAAAGAAAACCTGACAGCTGATGAAAATCACTACTATTCAAAGACTAAAAATTACTGTAAATCTGAGTAACATGAAGAGGCAGACACATGCCTGTCTAAATGTAACAAGTTCTTAACCAACAATATAGCCTCTCTGATAAGGTATCACATTATACTCTCAAACAAAAAGTTAATTGACAAAGCTTTAAAAATAAAATTAAAGATGGTCTGATTCTTTTTCTTTCTGTTTCTTTTTACAGCCCTGCATGTAAATTATAAAATTCACGACAGAGAAGGCTGTGCCTCGGTGTTGCTGGCAACAGTCAACTTTCCTAAAACATACAGTTCCTCATACTTGCTACATCAGTTTCTAAAACCACAAAGTAAAAACCAAAGCGTGGGTGCTGTAGCCTACTATCCTCAAATTATTTTTTAAACTTATTTCAAGAGATTAAGAGATAAAGTCTGAAATGTTATCTAAACATCTGAAAAAGTGAAAATAGGAAATGTGTGCATTTATACACAACATACTCACACACCTATATTGCTTTCACTTGGGTTTTTAATGAAACTAGTGGAAATTAACTTGTGTTTATTCTTAAAAAATAAAATTTACCCTGCTAGTTCAGAAAAAGATAGTAAACATATAAACTCTCGTATCTTACCAATNTAGGAAATGTGTGCATTTATACACAACATACTCACACACCTATATTGCTTTCACTTGGGTTTTTAATGAAACTAGTGGAAATTAACTTGTGTTTATTCTTAAAAAATAAAATTTACCCTGCTAGTTCAGAAAAAGATAGTAAACATATAAACTCTCGTATCTTACCAATACATTTCCCGAAGGTGGAGAATATAGGGATTTATTTTCCTGTGGCAATTTAGAAATGAATGCAGGAGACTCATCTTCTACCTCCTCCAAAACAACAATACACACTCGACTCATTCGTTCTTCTAAAAAGCTGAATTCTAAGCTATGTGATAAAAGTCACAGTTGGAAGAGCACAAGTAGCTTCTCCTCCTCTTCTGTACAGCACTCAGACTCATCCTTTAAAAAGCACAGCTGGTGTTTTTAAAGTTAATAAGCACTATCAGAAAAACTAAAGCTTAAAATCATAACTACATAACTTCCTAAAAAAAGAAAAAAAATCCAAATTATGTTATTTTCTGTTGGTTACTGTAAAACTTAAAAGGAATTTCACATCAACATGTCAAGAACTAAAACTGAGTCTGGAACAAGCTCATTTAAAACTATTTTTCCACTACCAAAATAGTCATATTACTACTCTGTTTTACAGAAATTCACTTGCATAAAAAGATCACTGTTTGGGTGATAGCACCACACACAAGAGAATAAGACGAGTAGCAAGTGCTGAGACAGACGGTCACAGTGATGCCCACTCCTGCCTGCAAGGTCATAGTTACCAGCAGCTGGCTTGCTGATCATTGAAAATAAAATATAAAATCTCACTATTCGGTTTCCACTTCTAATTTGTCTTCACTTCTTCAGCTTCGCTGGTTTAATACAGATACAATCCAGAAGAAGAAAAAAAAATACAGCTAGAGCTCTCAAAACGTTGCTCAGAGGTTGACAATTCTTTCTGTGTTTGAGAAAGAAAAAAACAACACTCTGCATTAATAGCAAAGCTGCAGTACATTTACACGCAATGAGTCAGACCACAAGAGACAATAGGACTCTTGGTACTAGAATATGGCTTGATTAATCCAGATATTCCATATAAGAGAGGAAACAGTTAGCTTGATTCCCATCGACAGCACAGGAAAAGCGGACTGTTCATTCTTCCTCCATCAGGCAGAGGTCTGTGGCTGCTCCAGCAAAAGGGCACAGGCACCAAGCAGACACGGTGTTAGCGGAGAATCCTAACGGAGCAGGCAGGCTGTGAAGGAATTAGAAGGCATTTGAGCTCAAATTACGGCTTCAGGCTTTTCATTTTTAAAAAAGAGAGGGAGAAAACTCCAGTAGTTTATCATGCCAGTGTTTTCTTTGATCTCCACATGAATGCAGCTTCCATCAAAGAGTCTTCATTCAGAGGGAAACCAGCAGACTGTGCATCTTCTCTGAGCCAACTACTTGATTCAGTCATCTGCCTCTGTGCCAATGTAGTTTCCTTCCACTGTGAAAACCGCTACAGTTTTCCTTTTCAGTCGATTTCAGATGCTTTCCTGTTCCTCATACGATCTTGCAAACCGCCACTGACACCTCCAAATGAGTAGTAGGTCCTTAAAAAACAGAGAACCTCAGGATCGGCCCCATTGAAGCATTCCAACTGAGCAACAGTCTGAAGAGCAAGGACTGCAGAACTGCAGGGTGAAATGCCTAGTAATGCTCACATGTTTCACTTACCAGAGAGCTGAGCTACTGCTCCGGATGTGACTTCCTCTAGCAGGAGAAAAAAATGGTGCGTTTGGACAGCCTTCACAATTAGACGGTTCATGCCAGTTCTGTGACTAATCCAGATCAAACTAAAAAATTCTATAACTGAAAAATGAGTGCGCTTTTAACATTTTCCACTAAAAGCCACAAGGAAATCTGGTGTACTGCCTCTGCTGACTAACACTGGTTTTAGCAAGTAAACAATTCCAAACAGTTTAACTGCTTTCGTATGTTACAATATAGCAAATGTTTAACCCTAGAGCGACAGCTGCAGCGAGAATGCCTGCAGTGAACAGTCTGCAATGTGCTTTTAGTCAATGTCTTTCCTAAAAGAACTAGAGATGGAGGAGCATTTTATGAGAACATAAATACCATAAACCCAAGGTTTTCTGCCTGTTTCCTCTAGACCATTTTTTAATCTACTAGATGTATGCTATTTTCAAGAATGTAAAGAAGTTTAAACAAAAGAAATTTAAGATTTACTAACAATTTGAGTTGTTAAATTTAGTCAACCAAATCATATTTTGCAAGAGAAAAATGAAAATCCCATATTGGAGAAATTCTAATTGTAAAATTCTACTAATCACTTGAGTTTCACAAAAGAAATAATACTGTCTTCCCATCTGGATGTAGAACAAAGCCTTAAAATCTGTTGAAATAGCTACATAAATCTATTGCTTCAAGTCCTTGGTAGTGAATTATCTATATGCCAAAAAGGTAAAGGGTTAACACAAAGCAAAGAATCTTCTCCCTCCCTATAAAAGTAATTATCCTGAAGCTACAAATAAGTGTCAAAAACAACCAATTTATAACTGGCTTTCTCCATTTCCTCCCCATTTCTTGGTTTTACTCAAGGATGGGGTTATTTTCCCACAGAAAAACAAAGAAAATACTGTGATTCCGCCTCAATCTTTGTTTTCATCTGTCAACCAGCATTTTTATTAATAAACATAATAGCTATTCCTGAACATTTGTGATCTGCTAAATGTTACATTCTCATTTAATCTTCACAATGGCCTTGCTACATTTCCATATGTAGAGAGAAAAAACAGACTTAGAAATTATTATAGCCATAGTTGGCAAATTAGTAAAGCTGTACCTAATTGTAAACACATGCTCTTTCTAATCTACCCTGCTTCCACTGACTAGACGCATACACTCTCGTCAGAGTTCTGCAATCTATAATACCAGACTGCAAAAGTGATCTTAGAAGACAAATAATCTAAATGATTGTCAAAAGTTTAGGTAACAAAGTAACATACTATTTACTGCAATAATATTCCCAAACAAGTTATTTTTAAATAGGTACTTCAGGGCTAATGTTACCTCACACACTTAAGTCAGTTGATTTATCAGAACACTAAAAAAAAAAAAAAAAAAATCCAGCAAGAAACAAGAAAGCCAGAATTTAACAACAAAACCCATTATCAATTTATGAAAAAACCTATAACCCTAACTGTACTAAAATACTAAAATGTGCTAAAAAAAAAATCACTTATTTTAAAAAATATAAATGGTTTTCAGTCAAATTAAAGACATGCAAGTATTCTGACATGCATGAAACCACTGTAGTAAAAATATACTGTCACTGTCAGGGGGCCTCACCCCTCAAACAAAATCTTTTCTTATACAGACAATTTTAGCTTGTTCTAAAGTCTCCACTATGTAAGTTCCCCTACTTAGACCTAGGCAGGTACATCCTGTTTTCTTGCTCTAGGTCGAATTCCATACTTTGGTTTTTCCCAAACAGAAAGCAAGCTCCTTAAGGCAAGGGCTATGTTACAGACATATTGTTTCCTCCAGTATCTTCCATATGTAAATAGTTTCACTAAAATAAATTCTATTATGTCACAAGACTATGGAATACAGTGGCAAAAATATAAAAGACAGTGGGGGTAGGATTCATGTATTTTAACCAGTAAACATGGTGGCATTAAAGTGCAGCAAAAGGAATTTTGTGCCTCTAGTGGGAGAGCAACTTAAACCTGTAAGTTGACAGCATATGAAACAATGATACCGAATGACAGTTAAAGCTGTGGGCTCAGCAGTCAGCCTACCTGGAGTTCAGATTCCAAGGCAAAGCTGTTTCTTTGAGCAAGCTGCTTTAGTCCTTGAGTCTAAGACTTAGACTTCTGAGAATAATAATCTCCAGATATGTTCACCTTGGAGACACACTGTAACAGAACAGTGACTGAGAAGATAGGCTCTGTAACCAAACTAATCTAATCCGGCCTCCTACTAAGGAACGTAACTGTGTGACCTTGGGCAAGTAAGTTACTTAACATTTCCGTGAATCATTTCAGAACCTATTAAAGAGCTGAACAGAATCTACTTTGTGGTGTTATTAAGAGAAAAGTTTAAAATAAAGATAACAGTATTATTACAGATACTTAGGATAGTTAAAAGATATTCCTTGTGAAACCCTGGATACTGACTACCTCCCCCTACTGGGGAGGTGATTCCATTTGGAGGTCCAGAGATTCCATCCTGTTACTAAGTCTCCACCCTTTCCAGGCCTCTAGAGAGCCTGTTAGAAACTTGTCTTTACACTCCTGTGACCAGACTAGTGATTACCAAGTGTTACAGGGGAAGAGAGCAATAAACTTAGGCAAGAAGTTTTTGTATTCCTCCACATTCATTGTATTTCACAGTCTAGGGAAAGAGCAAGAATAAAAAGTATTGGCCCATAATACATTAAGTTATAAAAAAAAATACTGAAATATTGTATGTTAACAGTGCCATACAGCACTGTTTTACATTTCCTATTGAACATGACAGGCCCCCTAATTTCAAGGAACTCACATCTTAAAGGAAAGGGACACAGGTAAGTGAGTACTGAAAAAACTGCTGTGGTTTAGCCACTAAGTCCTATCCCGACATTTAGCGACCCCATGGACTGCAGCCCAACCAGGCTCTGTCCATACTGGACACGAATCCTGGAGGGAGCTGCCGTCTCTTTTCTGGAGCATCTTCCTGACCCAAGGATGGAGCCCGAGGGTGCTGCACTGCCATGAGGAGTCTTTATCGCCGAGCCATCAAGGGAAGCAGCTGAAAATCAAAAATGGGGAAAACGACTAGGACGAAAAGTTGACAATAATTGTGCAAATTTAATTCAGCAATGGGTTTTTTGCCGTTTTCAGTTGAACAATGCAAGAAAATTTATTTTTTCTTTAGGCATTTAATTTTTAGGCCATATCAGATTAANCATCAAGGGAAGCAGCTGAAAATCAAAAATGGGGAAAACGACTAGGACGAAAAGTTGACAATAATTGTGCAAATTTAATTCAGCAATGGGTTTTTTGCCGTTTTCAGTTGAACAATGCAAGAAAATTTATTTTTTCTTTAGGCATTTAATTTTTAGGCCATATCAGATTAATTTTTTAACAGGCCAACAATTTCAATGACAAACATAATCCTTCCATTCTTTAGATTAAAATGTATCCTCTCAAAAGCGTACTCCTACTTTTCACACAGAGTCAATTCATGGAAAAGCTGGCTCAAAATTCTCATTTTACTGATAAAAAGTTTAACATCCTGGAAGATTATTTTTAGGTTCCCCATTTTGTTACAACAGAATTTCGTTTCTTGACACAAATGATTTTTCCTTTCTAAACAGTCAACCCAAAGCTCATCTTATCTCTTAAAAATTCATAAACTCCAGATTGATTATTACAGAATAAAATATTTTATTGAGGGTAGGCTAAATGATTACTCTGCACCAAATTAGTCTGAGTATTAAAAAATAAAAGCTTGTGGTAAAAAAAAAATGGTGAGTTCAAATTATGTTTCAGAAACATTTTTCACAGTTCAAGGATCCTGAATGATCCTCTTGAGTTATATGCTTTCCCAGTCCATATACTTTGAAAAAGTCTTGTGAACAGATTTAAAAGCAAGTAGGGTGCTAGGAAGCAGGGTTAGGGGTGACGTGCAGAGAATCAAGAAACAGTTGCTCTGTAGGCTACCAGTCAGATTTCCATGTAATTAGCACAGCCACCGCAAAACTGGCACTATATATTTTTTAAATGATGAATTCAAAATTCCTGAAAGAGATCAGATTTAATTCTCCACTGTAATGTATTTCTCAGCTAGGAAAAGGTCAGTTTTCATTCTAATCCCAAAGAAAGGCAATGCCAAAGAATGTTTAAACTACTGCACAA
>SJYA01005197.1:0-25994 GCA_006410615.1 Neotragus moschatus
CCATGGGACAGCCATGAGGCCATTGTGCCTGGGGCAGAGGGCCAGGCTGGCGGTGGTGGGGGCATGGTAAGAGCAAGCAGAACATGCAGAGCCTTCTGGGCCATGTGAAGCAAGGCAGATTTAATTCTCTGGCTGATGGGAGTCATGGGAGTGTTTCAAGCAAGGGAGAGACCTATCTGATATGTTTAATAGGAGCTCATCTTGTCTGTTTTGTGACGATTGGATTGTTGGCAGGAAGGGGAGCAGGGAGCAGCTAAGTTTGGGATCTGGGTGAGTGACAGCTATGCCTGGACCAGTAAGGGCAGTGTGGTGGTAGAAGTGGGTGAGTTTGGGGCTTTGTTTTGTGACCAAACAAGCAGAAGCTGCTCATTGATGGGGTAGGAAGGGCAGGGACCACCATTTGGCTGCTGTTTTTGAGGCAGACCTTGGGATGAGTTGTCTCTAATTAACTTACTAAGAGAGCCCACAGAGGAGAGGGGGAAACAGGACAGGGTTGCGGAGGAGGCTGAGCAAGCAGCGACCTGAGGTGGAATCCTGCAGAGGGGAGTCATGGTCCATTCCTACAGGGCAGCTTACGGGGACAAGTCGCACCTCTGAGTTGTTCGGACACTCAGCATGGGTCATGGGCTTCCCTCCCCCTCAGTGGTCAGTCATGGCCTAGAGCCCCATGTAAACTTGTAGGCACTTTTGGGTCCAGTTGCCAGTGGGTATGTGAAGAAGAATCTCTGATTTTGTCACAGGTAAATGAAATGTGAGTGGATCTGAGTGGGTAGCAACAAGCGAGTAGGTTTAGGAAAGGAAGGATCATGAATTCACTGGATACATTAATGTCATCAAGATTGAGGCCCTTCTGTGACTCCCAGATGGAGTTGTTTGGCCCTCCTGTGATCATCTGCAGCCCATCACCAGGGCCACAGGTGACCCAGCTGGGAGGGATGCTGGGTACTTGTCTACTCTGGGTGGACTCACAGGTTGAGCAATCAGGAATCTAACGCTTTGTCTCTTTGATCCCCCGTCAACCCTCTCCCCATCTCCCCACCGGCCCCACGTTGTCAACTGTCCATCCTGGACCCAGTTACTGACAAATTCACTGAGAGCGTCTACGTCCTGGCCAATGAGCCGTCTGTGGCCCTGTACCGGCTGCAGGAACACGTGCGCCGTTCTCTGCCTGAGTTGGCCCAGCATAAGGTGAGTGTCCTGCCCTAGTGACTGACCTCTCCCAGGGTCTGCCCTTGTGAGCTGGGGCCTGCTAGGTAGAGCAGGGGCTGTTGGTGCAGGAGTCAAGGCCGGGATATTAGCAGGTAGGTTGCATGGTCACTGACCCAGCTTGGGGCTGGACAGATACCTCTTGGGTGAATTTGGAAGAAGAAGAAGGTGCTGCGTCTGCTGTGACCCATGTGGTGAGGAGACAGCAACAGGAGGACCCAAGGGAAGGATGCGCCAGGCAGAGGGAACAGCCTGTGCAAAGGTCCTAAGGCATAGCTACCGTGTGTTCACAGAAAGCCCGGACTGAGGAGGGGTGGGAGTTGCCAGAGGAAAGATTGGGGCTGGAGGGGGTGGGTCTCTGCAGCCGTGGTGATTGGCATTCGGGTGCTCCATTCCAGAGAACTGGGAGGAAGGAGGTAACAGCCAGCCCTGCTCACAGTTCCCCACCCTCCACAGGCTGACATGCAGCGATGGGAGGAGCAGAGCCAGGGAGCCATTTACACCGTGGAGTACGCCTGCAGGTGAGCACTGCCTGTGTTGCCCCATGGTGGCCCGGGTGTTCAGGGGCACCTCCATCAGCTGCCTGCTGAGCCCTGGCCTGCCAAGCCCACCTGAGTAGGGGCAGGTGGAGCTCGACTCAGCTGGCCGCAGGGCAGAGTTCCAGCCCAAACCCGGGCTTCTCACTTTTGACTCATCCTCACGCGTCTCAGTCAGGCTTCTTCCTCGTCCTCAGCAGCCCCTGCCATCTGTCACAGGAGGGGGTCGTAAGGATTCCAGGAGGTGCCTAAGGAGGCCAGTGTTTCCCACCCACAGTCAGGACCACAGACTGGCTGGTGGGGTGGATGGCAGCTGGGGGTAGTGCCCAAACAATAATGTTTATTTTAATTTTTATTTCTTTCTAGTTTTTTATATTGTTGTAAGAGGCACATAAGTAAAATTTATCATCTTAACCATTTTTAAGTGGACAATTCCAGTGGCATTAAATATGGTCATAATGCTGTGCAGCTGTCCCCACCGCTCACCTCCCGAGTTCTTTTCATCTTGCAAAACTGAAACTCTGTCTCTGTTAAAACATGGACTCCCCACTCACCACCCCCATTCCTGGCTCCTGCCATTCTACTTTGTGTCTAAAAATCTGCCTGTTCAAGGGACCTCACACTAATGGGATCATATATATGTATATATTTTTCTCTTTTTGTGACTGTCCTCTTTCATTTAGCATAGTATCTTCAAGGTTCATCCACGTTGTAGCCTGTGTCTGAATTTCCTTCCTTTTTTAGGGCTGAATACTCTTCCAGCCTATAGATGGATCACATTTTGTTTATCTATTCATCTCTTGGACGTTTGGGTGGCTTCCATATTTTAGCTATGTGAATAAAGTTTCTGTGACCATGGATATACGATTTATTATTTGTGTTTTCTAGTTTGCTGACCTTTAAATACCCAGAATTTTTAACCCCGAGTGAAAGATGCACCGGTAATAAAAAGCAGCAGTTGGTGTTTCTCGCCGTTATTGCAGCTTTGCCAGCCTGCCTCCTGTGCTGGTTTGGCTCCCCATGGCTGTGTCTCACGTCCAGGCTTGTTCCAGCTGCCTCAGGAGTTGGTGACTTAGTGCTGTTTGCACCTAGTGTGGGCTGTAGGTTGTTTTGGTGGAGGCTAGACACTCCCCAGCAGTCCTTGTCCGTGGCACTGTGGGATTTGCCTGCCTGTTTCTTTTGTATAGTCGAAGTTCCTTGACAGGAAGTCGTATTGCTGGGAGTTCTGCCATTACCAGCCTTGACCTCTCTGCTGGGGCTGGAGGGTGATCCAGACTGATGGCATCTTCCTGGGGATTGTGGTCATCAAATATTCTTCTCAGCTCCAGGAAGAGAAAAGATAAGGGAGTTTTTCTTGCAGCTACTAAATAGTTCCCGGTCCGCCAAGAACCTTTCCGCCCAGGTTTGGGACTTCTCAGGTGGTCTAGTGGCTGGGAATGCAGCAGGCCTGGGTTTGATCCCTGATCCGGGAGTTAGCTCTCATGTGTCGCAACTAAGAATTTGGACGTTGCAGCTAAGGATCCTGTGTGCCACAACTAAGACCTAGCGCAGCCAAATAAAAAACAGTTTGTTTTTTTTTTTTAAAGGCTTAGGTTTAAGGAAGAACAGATCAAAGCCTGTATTTTCTCCTAGTTCCTCTGTCTGCCCTGTCCATTGCAGGAGCTTGGGCCCTGGTTGATCTCTGGTCCGAGAAGATTCCACATGCCTTGGAACAACTAAGCCTGTGCACCACAACTGCTTGAAGAGGCAGTTACATTTTAATGAATTAAAATGAAATAAAATGAAATAAATATAAATAAATGACCATATCCTTGCTGCAAGGACCTTTGCTGCTCAGCTCCTTAGTCTCACGAGCCACACTTCAAGTGCTTAACAGCCATCTCAGTGGATAAAGAATATGTCCATCATGTTCCAGAATGTTCCATTGGACTGCCTTGTGGTAGGCAGGGGGCCAGTCTACTCTGAACTCTGAGCACTCCTCTTTAGTGAGATGTAAATTTCTCTAATGGTGATAGACTGTTTCCTATGGACACGAAAGTGCCCTTTTAGTTTAAAATGCCTTATGCAGTGTTAATGGTTGGTGTGAATCTGGAAGAAGATACTGTATGGTCTGTTGGTTGGGCCAGTTGTGGACTTGCGTTAGACAGCTTTTTATCGAAGTTTACAGATACTAGGAAAGCTGACTGCATTTGGTGGTGTCAGATGAGCAAATGGACAGTCTGGGTTTCAGCCAGCGCTCCCCGCCTTGGATCTCATGGCCATTTTCAAGCAGGTCCTTGACTGATAATAAATGGGAGTGACTTCTTTGTCTTTAATAGAAGGACTTGAAAACAACCCTTTTATTTTTACTGCAGGTGTCATTGCACAGGCAACTTTTTGGCCTTAGCGATGCCCCAAGAGGTTTGGTGAATATTTCCTAAAGTGCTGTTGCAAACAACATTTTTATTAGACAGGCATCAATGTGGCAGCAACATCAGAGCTTAGCACAGCTTTGCAGTAGCGCCTCTCTAATGGCGCTGAGTCTAAACACACTTCTGGCGTTTTTCACAGTCCAGCTGACAAGCTTCCTTCAGAGGGAGGAATAGGTTACCTGAAAGGAAAGCATGATGTTTTAAAAAATGAAAGCTGAGTGCTGAAGAATTTATGCTTGTGAACTGTGGTGTTGGAGAAGACTCTTAGAGTCCCTTGGATTTCTAAAGGAAATCAGTCCTGAGTATTCATTGGAAGGACTGATGGTGAAGCTGAGGCTCCAATACTTTGGCCACCTGATGCAAAGAGCTGACTCATTGGAAGAGACCTGACCCCGATGCTGGGAAAGATTGGAGGCAGGAGGAGATGGGGACAGCAGAGGATGAGATGGTTGGATGGCATCACCAACTCGATGAACATGAGTTTGAGCCAACTCTGGGAGTTGATGAAGGACAGGGAAGCCTGGCATGCTGCAGTCCATGGGGTCACAAAGAGTCAGACACGACTGAGCAACTAAACTGAACTGATGTTATTTTTAGTTACACGAGGGCTTTGCTATGTGTGCAGGCTTTCTCTCGTTGCAAAGAGTGGGGGCTACTCTCTAGCTGTGGTGCTCAGGCTTCTCCCTATGGTGGCTTCTCTCGTCGCAGAGCACAGGCTCTAGGGTGCATGGGCTTCAGGAGTTCTAGCACACGGCTCCTAGAGTGCCTCTTCAAGCAGTTGTGGTGCACAGGCTTAGTTGTTCCAAGGCATGTGGAATCTTCTCGGACCAGAGATCAAATCCATGTCCCCTGCACTGGCAGGCAGATTCTTGTCCCCTGTATCACCAGGGAAGTCCAAAGCATGTTATTTTTGAGGTCATCTTTGAATGCTTATAGCTCCNTTCAAGCAGTTGTGGTGCACAGGCTTAGTTGTTCCAAGGCATGTGGAATCTTCTCGGACCAGAGATCAAATCCATGTCCCCTGCACTGGCAGGCAGATTCTTGTCCCCTGTATCACCAGGGAAGTCCAAAGCATGTTATTTTTGAGGTCATCTTTGAATGCTTATAGCTCCTTCAAAGCATTAAATGGTCTACCAGCCATCAAGCAAAAGTTGTATCTTGCTATCCAGTGTTCTGGCCCATAGGGAAATGTAAACTCTGGCACACAGTGAGCCCTCAGGGAGGCCCATGGAACCCCTGACAGCTGGACAAACCACTGGGCCAGTGTGGGCGTCCCCTGAGGTCTGGTTGCAGGCGCCCACTGGTCTGGTCTGGTGCTGCTGACTGGGCCCCCTCCCGTTGCAGTGCCGTGAAGAACCTTGTCGACAGCAGCGTCTACTTCCGCAGCGTGGAGGGTCTCCTCAAACAGGCCATCAGCATCCGGGACCACATGAACGCCACAGCCCAGGGCCACAGGTAGCTGCTGGGACCGCCCGCCCCTGCTGCCCTCAGCCTCCTTGCTGCAAGGACCTTCGCTGCTCAGCTGGGAACTGCACCTTCTCGCTCCTTAGACAACTCCCTTTCTTGGTCTCTCAGTGGCTGGTGACTTCCTCTTGTCCTTTGCTGTCTGTAGCGGGAGTTGAGTCAGTCCGCCCCCAGCTCCTGTGCGCTGCTGTGTGCTTGGGCTGGGTGCTGGGGCCGTGGCATTGACCGAGACAGGTTTGCTCGTGGCCTCAGGGAGAGGCACACGGCAACCAGGTAGACACGGAACAGACAAGAACATTTCAGATTCCTGTGAAGGAGGAGAAGGGGGCCCCCTCTGAGGAGGCGGCAGAGATGCAAACAGGCTTGAACAATACGCAGACAAAGGTGACCATGGGTGGGTGTTTGGTGTGGCGGGGCGGGGCAGAGGCCCTGGGCCTGGTGAGCTGGATGTGTTGGAGGAACATCCAAGGCAGTTGTAACTGGAGTGGGTGCAGGCGGGGAGAGGGAACTAGGGAGGTGGGCAGGGACCTCAAGGGCAGCAGGGAAGGTGGCCAGAGCTGAAAGAGGCTTTGAGCCGATGACCAGATGGTCCAAGAGTGAAGTCCTTACATAAGGGGTAGAAGTAGCTCTTTTTGGTTTTGTTTTCATTATAGCTTAATAAACATGCATTTGAACACCGATGTACCTGCTGTACCACTTCCCAGGTGGCTCGGTTGTAAAGAATCCATCTACCAAGCAGGAGACGCAGATTTGATCTCTGAGTCGGGAAAATCCTCTGGAGTATTTTCCAATCCTCTGGAGTGGCAGCCACTCCAGTATCCCTGACTGGAGTATTGGAGTACTCCATGGACAGAGGCGCCTGGTGGGCCATAGTCCATAGGATCGAGAAGAGTCAAACACAGCTTAGTGACCCAACGGCGGTAGCAGCAGCATCTGCTGTAAGCCGTCACTCAGCCTTGAGATGGGTCTGACTCCTGCAGTGTGGGGTTCTGGCCTGCCTGTCCCCCACAAGGCTTTAGAAAGGAAGAAAACACCTTTATGTTGCTGTGTGCTGACAGACACAAGAACTGTCAAAACCAAAAAAGCCTCGCATATGTGTAAGAAGGGATGTGCAGTGACCTGCCCTCTGAGGCTAGCATGAGCAGGGTTCTTGGGGGTTCACCAAGTCACCACCTGGCTTCTCTGCCTCGGGTGGGTGACAGCCACTGGGACTGGCTGTATTCACTGCAGCAAGCTTTGCACAGTACCCCCCCCCCCCGCCCGCCCGCCAACAGCAAGGCCACAAAACCGATAGCTCCTGCTTTCAGCTCTGTTGCCCAGCTGCTTCCAGAAGCCCTGCTTGTGCCACGAAAGACACCAGTAGCAGCAGCTGTGTAGTAGCCGCTCACCCCCTCTTGCCTCTCTTCGGATGCCCCAGGGATCTGAAGCTCCCAGACCTATATGAGACCCAGCCGCAACCTCTGAAGTGGGTAGCTGGTCCTATTTTTACAAAGGATACCCTGAAGGCTCAGGCCAGGAGTCCTGGGAGACTGGAGCGTGACCCCAGTGTGCAATCCAGTCTAGCCAAGCACGGCTCAGGGCCTTGGACCTCAGCCTCATAGATGCTGCACATGTTTTGTTCCAGCCCCGAGGAACTGCTCCCACCCTCCTCAGCCTGATCCCGGAAGAGACTTGGAGGTGCTTCGGCCCCTCTGACCCAGGTCAGTGCCGAGTGGACCTGGAGCCCCTCTGCTCCAAGCGCTGAACTAACCCATCCCCTCAGCATCTGAGGAGGGACCTGCTTGACTAACCACTGGGGTTTTCTATCTGGGCTTGTTCAATGGTTTCGTTTGCGTTTGTGGGAAGCTAGAGGGTAGGGGTACCTGGTGCCCTCTGCCGCACAGGGCTTGTCGTCAGCCTTTCTCCCTGGTGCTCTCTGTCTTCCCGCCTCTCATCCAGGCCACAGACCCTGTCTGGATCCCAAGGGCCCCTGCCCTTCAAGAAGAGCAGAGCCCCATTTTTGCTACCCTCCATGTGCCACCTGCTGGCTTTACCCACACTCACTGCTCAGGCAGGGCCCAGCGTGGCAGTTATCTACCTGGCTGTGGAATCCTCTTTCTACTGGTGACCTGCCGTGTGACCCTGAGCAAGTCCCTCCCCACTCTGGTCCCTGCTTTTCCCTTCTGTCACAGTGGTTCATTAGCAGCAAAGAGGACATTACTACATACGGTGATTCCTGTTGCAGCAGTCAGGTACTGCTGCATGACAAACTGTCCCCAAACTCAGCAGCTTATGACACCAATCATCTGCCTGCTTACAGTTCTGCGATTTGGGCTGGACTCGGCCAGGCCGTTTTGCTGGGCTCATGTGGGGGCTATCCGTGGTTCTTGATGGGGTCCGGTATTCTGAGGTAACCTCACATCTGGCCCTTGACCAGCGCTGCCTGGTGTTGGGGGGAGTGTCTAATTCTCCATGTGGACTCTAGCGGGCCAGCCCAGGAGCCTCCTGGTGCTTGAGTACCCGGGGTGCACAGGCTCCTTCAGCCTTCTCTTGCTTCACAGTTACGGGCATCCCATTGGTCAAGGCCAGTCATGTGGCCAGGACCGGGACCAATGGGAGAGGACCACAGGAGGGCTAGTACCAGGAGGCGTGGTTGGCCATCTGATGAGAGCGCAGCACCAAGACCGGCCTGGCGTCTTGTCATTCTGTGCTCATGCAGGGCAGACACAGGCAGACTGGAGGCGCCGAGGGGCTGACCGTGCCCGTGGCTTGTTTAGCTCTCAGAGCCTCCTGCTCATTTGCCATGACAGCATGGCAAATGGCTGCGGAAGTCTTCTCAGAGGGTCTGGGAGGCCTGGGTGGGGACAGGGACCCCTGTGCCTCCTCGAGCAGCAGCCCTGAGTCAGGAGGTGGCAGCATTCATGGGTGTGCAGTCAGAGTTCTTTTGGCTCTGGCTGTTGGGGTGGTGAGGAACACTACGGGTGGTGGGGTTGCTCAGGAGATCCCTGGGAGGCCCTGGAACAAAAAGGGCTGCCAAGGGGGTCAGCAGCCCACCCCATTTCACCACCCAGTGTTGCCCACCACCCCTGGACCCACATGCCCCCATCTCGTGCATCCTGTGCCCTGGTCCCACCCACCCTCATGCCTCAGGAAGCTGCCCTGCTGCCCCTTCTACCCACTCCACACCCAGCGTGTTTCTCCTGCGCCTGCCTGGAGGCTCCAGGCCAGCCATGAGTGCCCCGAGTCATCTGCTGTCCCTTGACTGCTGTACCCCCTCAGAACAAAGTGCTCTGTGACGTCTCCTGATCCCACCTTTGTCGCTACAGACCCTGCTCTTCTCCCCAGAAGTGCCGCCCCACACCCCCTCTCAGAGCCTCCACTCCCACTGTTCCCCAGATGGCTCCCCCCACAGGGTTATCGTTGACCTTTCACAGGGTCAAGTCTTGGTCTTCCCTGCTTCTCCAGGCACAGGGCCCTACACACATCCCCATTTTGCAGAAGCGGAATCAGGCTTGGAGAGGCAAGGCAGGGTCAGCATCGGGACCGGAAATGCCAGGATTCACACCCAGACTCCTACTCCCAGCACTATACCTTTTCTCTTGGCCCCACCCAGGTCTCTTGGCAGGGACCGAAGACCAAGCAAGTGTGGCCAGCGCATCCCTCCTGCCTCTGGGCCAGCCATGAATGTTCTGAGACGAGACTTTCATGCCTTTGGATTCTTACCCGCCCCTCACTGGCCCTGGACATGGCCACAGCCCCTCGGACCAATAACGGCTGCCACAAGCACACGCCTGCTGTGTGTCCAGCTCTGTGCTGGATACTTCACAGTGGTCATCTTTCATCCTCAGACAGCCCTGTAAGGGAGATGTCGCCCCAAATACAGATGGGAGAAGAGAGGCTCTGAGAGGTGGCGTCATCTGTGCAGCGTCACACAGCTAGGGGAGAGTAGAGCCTGGTCTAATGTGGCCCCAGCCCTGCCTCTGACGTGCTGTGTGACATGGGGCCTGGCTCTCACCCTCTCTGGTCCTACCTTTCTCCATCTAGACAAGAAAGCATGGATTGGAGCCTTCTCTACAGGCTGAGGCAGACATTTGTGTAATTGCCTGCCTGGACTGTGTCCTACCTCAAACAGAAATGCCCACCCCAAGCTCAGGCCATATAGAGAAGACACCCTGACCCCCAGGGGTAGGTGTGGGACCCTGGCCTGGCTAATCAGAGCACCCCATCTCCCAGGTCACAGTGCTTGGTTTGGGATGGGCGCATGATCCAACGAGAGGTCTTTCCTGAGGATTTTGCTGGAAAAGTATAAAAAGTACCATCTTCTTTCTCGGGTTGGTAAGCTCAGCAGATGGAACATGGAACCTAAGAACATTGCCTGGGACCTTGGATCTAGCTGTACCTGACACTAGGAAATCTTAATTCTTCAGTTTCATGAGTCCCTAAAATCACTGCACTTGCCAAAATTGATCTGAGTCTGTTTCTGCTGACTTGAGGAGATTCCACACTGATCCCTGAGGATTCCAAGCCTGGGAGATCAGGGCCCCTGGTTTGTGTGGCTCCAGGGTCAGCTGTATGCCAACACAATGCCCAGCAAAGTCTATCAGGATGATCAGAATGGAGTTGTGGGTACAGCCAGGATGGGCCCTGGGCTCACTGCTCTAGGAGCATCCCCTACTTGGCCCTGTAAAGTGGTTAGGAGGAGTGGGGGGCAGAGAGGGTCCCGGTGGGGTGTCAGGGCTGTAGAGGGGCCTGCGGGCCTGGGAGGAGGGATTGGGAAATAACTGTCTCCCGCCATCAGGAAACGGTCAGCCCTCCATCTTCTCTGCTAGGGTGTCCTGGGAGCCTGGGTGCCACCATTCTGTCTTCCCTCTGCCCTAACTCAGTTTAGAGGGAGGAGTCTCAGGTTCACTATTGTAGGCCCTGACTGGTATGTAGTTGCCCCCACCCCCCAAGAGACTCTCTCATCATCCATTCTGAAAGCACCTCTTGTCCATCTCTCCTGCCACCATGAAGCCATTTATCCAGCAAACACTGACCTGTCTGAGCTAGGACCTGTCTACCCCAGAGGATGCCCTGGTGAGCCAGACAGACCAACCCTGGCCCCAGAGCTCAGACCCCCTAGACGGTCAGCTTAGTGATGTAATTTCATTAATCCTAGGGCCAACCTGGGATGGTTCAGGCACAGTGAGCTAGTGGGGAGCAACTCATGGGGTGCCCTAGACCTTCCGAGGCTCCCTATCACCCACAGCCTCTGAACATGACTTCAGCCAGGGACCAATAGTACTCTCAAAAAGGTCTGTGCGGGACTGTGGGTTCTCAGATCCCACCACCACCTCAAGTCCTATGCACCCGGGGGGTGTGATTAATTTTGCCTTTCATTCCTATGGCCAATTTGCCTTTCACTCCTGGTCAACGTCCCTGGGGCTTCCCCCATAGCTCAGTCGGTAAAGAATCAGCTTGCAATCCAGGAGACCTGGGTTTGATCCCTGGGTCGGGAAGATCCCTTGGAGAAGGAAATGGCAACCCACTCCAGTATTCTTGCCTGTAGAATCCCATGGACAGAGGAGGCTGGCCCCCCTACAGTCAATGGGGTCGCAAGAGTCGGAAGCGACTTAGCGACTAATCCACCACCTGGCGAACCCCCCCACCTCCGACGACCGCAAGNGATCCCTTGGAGAAGGAAATGGCAACCCACTCCAGTATTCTTGCCTGTAGAATCCCATGGACAGAGGAGGCTGGCCCCCCTACAGTCAATGGGGTCGCAAGAGTCGGAAGCGACTTAGCGACTAATCCACCACCTGGCGAACCCCCCCACCTCCGACGACCGCAAGGGGGCGCAAGAGGCAAAGCCTTGGCGAGGCTCTGCGCCTCTGAGCGGTCCTTGTCCGCAGTCTTGGCAAATCCTGGAGAGTGCAATGTGGCCCTCTGCCCTTTTTTACCTCATGCGTCCTTGCTCCAGTCATCCAGAAAGTGAATTAAGACTTCAGAAAGACCTCGCACCTGCCCCCATGCACTAGTGGCCTCATCTATTCACCAGAGTGGAGGGTGTGAGCATTGCCTAGCTCACTAAGACTGGCTCTCAGAGACGACCTCCTCGTGCCAAGAGACATTCAAGTAGGGATCCTAGCGCCCATGAGCATGGAGGTAACCTGGGAGGGCTCCCTGGGTAATGTGTGGGGCCCCTCTTTCAGGTCTCTGGAGTAAAAGGAGGCCCGAGAGGGCAGTGACTTGCCTGCGGTTGGTCCACGGTGTTCAGGATAGGAATCAGACGTGAATTTTGACTTTGTTTTTAGCCCCGGTCCAAATCCTGGTTTTTATTTCACTCCTGCCCTGCCCTCTCAGAGGGTCCTGCCCCTGGGAAGCCCGTTTGCCAGCCCCACCTCATCCCTCAGCAAGGCCCCTGGGTGCCCCAAGGTTGGTCCCCAGACCCCTAGATTATTCAGAACCTCTCCAGTTTTTCAAGAAACCCATGAAAACACCCCTTTTGTGCTACCACAACACAGGCCCTCAAGGAGATCCCAGACTCCAGGAGACAGAGATGAACACAGGCATTTCTGAACCTCTGGGCCAGTGCTGGGGTGGAAAGAGGAATGGGGGTGTCAAAACACCAGATGGAAGGGGGATAATGAAGGCTTTTGGAGGAGGAGGGGGTATTGGAGACTGAGCTTGAAGCACTTCTACCCCTGAGGAGGCACCACTGTTGTCCCCATTTTTCACAAGAGCAAACAGGCTCAGAGGAGTGAAGTGACTGGCCTGAGGTCACACAGCAAGTCAGAACAGGTGGGAACCCAGGGTCCTTGAAGCCTGAAGCCCTACCCACTTAGCTACACTGCCCTTACCATGGAGGAGCCGTCAAAGGCTTCCCCTGCTGACGTTCTGGGAGAAGATATGGAGAAGGGAGACTTGGGGGAAGCAGCTTCTGCACCCACTTACCTTCCCACCCCTGTCCACCTTCCCCATCTACCAGGCCTCTTCCCAGATCTCCCTCTCCAGCCTTCTCTATTCCAATCTCCCCTGAAACTCCCTTTCAACCCTCAGTCTCTTACTCCAGCTCCTAAGAGGGTCCCCTCATCAGAAAAGACTGAGGTCAAGGTTCCCGTTTGCCCCAGGGGAGGATGTGGGCCCACACGGGCTAACACAGTCAGTGATGGGCGCACGCATAGGACAGGAACAGGGTAAAGGCGAAAAGAAGGAGCCGTTATAGGAAACTGTGAGTGATGGAAGAGGGTCTGGGCTGGGTTGGGAAGGGGATTTGGGAATGAGAGAGGTGGAAGGGGACCACAAGGCAGGGGCGAGAACACAGGAGGGAGCCCCAGTGGTGGGAGGTGTGCCCCACGGTGGGCATCCCTAGCTGGCTTAGCTCCGGCTGCCCCCAGGGCTGCTCCAGCTGCTGCGCTCACGTAACCAGAGCCTGCCTGTTGCATCAGAGGCAAGCGGGCGGTCTCGGGTAAACAGAGCAGCCCTCGAGGGGCCTGGGGCTCCCTAGCCACCTCCACACTCTGCAGGACTTGTTCTGTGTCTTGGAGCCTAGGCGGAAGCTCCCAGCCTGGCCTGGGTCACCGGAACATCTGGTGTTGGGCATCCTTGTTGGGTGAAGTGCAACAAGGATGGGGTGGGAGAGGCAGGACACCTGATCCCCACCAACCCTAGTTTGTTTTTTTTTTCCCAAAGAAAAATCTGTTTCCAGGATAGGGGTGCAAACTGCCCATGTCGCAGATGGGGAAACTGCTGTGTTGGGAGAAGCACAAGCCTTCCAGGACCTCTGTTTCCTTCCTCAGTGTCCCCCACATACTAATATCGCCACATGTTCCCTCCTGAGTCCAGAGATCTGATCGTCTGTTGTGTTCTGAGAAGAATGACAGACAGCCACTGCAACTTACCTATTCTCCCCTTTCATCTGCCCCAAATGGACCCCCTCCTCCTATCTCCAAGCCCTTCTTTAAAGGGCTCCCAGCCCAATCTAATTCCACTTACTGCTCAGGCTTCATCTTTCCCCACCAAAGAATGTTCTTCACTTTCTCTGCCCCCTTGCAAGTTCTCTTGGAAAAACTCACTAGTGACAAACTCTTACTCATGCTTCAAGGCCCATTACAAATGCCCCTCTTTGGGGGAATCCCTCCAGGCTGGGGCTTCTCCAGGATCACCCAGTCCAAAGTCTTATTCATCCTGGAATCCTTTCCACCATGATTCACTCCCTAATCTTGCTCTGATCCCCCTCTGGGTTTGGGACCTGTCCTGGGTGGTGCTGGGATCCCAGAGAGGGGTCGAGTCCCAGAAGGTGACCACTTCAGGAGGAGGGTGCCCAGTTACCGAGGACTCTGTTACCCTCCTGTTGAAGCATGTGGGTTACACATGCCGCTGCAGAAGGCGCGCAGCTGGGTGAGGCCACAAGCGATCCCAGAAGCCTCTTCTGCAGTCCCTGCATCTGGGTGAGGGCAAGGGTCAGGGTTGGCTGCGAGAAGGTCTATAGGTCTGGGGCCTCAGGGTCCCGATTGGAGTTATATTTCACTTAGGTTCGAGTAAGTCCAGGGTAGGAGATAGCAGGGGTTACAGACAGGGTCCGAATTAGGGTCAGGCTCAATGGTAAGGTTAGGGTCGCCCACTGACAGCGGGGCATGCCTGGCAAGTCTGATCCAGCGCCTTTCCGTGTCCCCATCCCTCATTATACTATTTCCCCATCTCACAGTCTTCCAGCGTCTGATTCCCGGTCCCGGAACTCCCGGGACCCGGCCACGCCCAAGTGCCCGCCCACCGCGGCCCTCGGGCTTGCCCTCTATGCAAATTTACGTCGCGCCCAATCAGCTCCCAGGGGGCGGGGCCGCCCGCTTAGAAGGCACCTGTGGCCGCCCGGCGCTCTGTCCGAGTTCTGAGCCGCTGCCGCCCGATCAGTGCGGGAGGGTCCAGGTGGAGCAGGTGCGTCTCGCGTCGGGCCGAGGTCTGTACAGCGTCCTTTGAATGGCATCTGTGGGCTGAGATGAGTTTGAAGGTCCGAGGGTGCTGCTGGACGCGGGAGAGCTGTGTCTAAGAGGTTTGCAGCCCTAGATTGTGAGTTTGAGAGGCTATGCGTCCAGGGTTTGTGTCCAAAGGGTATCTGTCCAAGGAGTGTGAATCTGAGGGGTGTGTTCGAGGGGCTTTTCAAGGGTTGTGTTCCTGAGAGGTTTGTGTGTCCAAAAGGGTGAGTGTCCCAGGGTTTGTATGTCCAGGAGTTATGTCTGAGGGAGTGTGTGTCATCGCTGAGAGGTTGTGTGTCCAAAGGGCATGCAACTGAAGGTTTTGATGTCAGTTGGGGAGTTGTGTGTCTAAAGTCGTGGTGCCCTGAGACTCTGGTATGTGTTTGTGAGCTCCAGTGGTTTCTTTTCCTGGGGCACACCCCTTTGCGCATCCTGGGGGCCCCGGTGCACAACCACAGCCCCCTGCTTTCCTGCTGTGAGTGTGCCCTCGTGTGTCACGGCCCCGCACCTTCATGTGCCATGGCATCCACGTGTGCCTGTGACTGCCGTGGGGTCTGCATCTCCTGCAGTGAATGAAGGGCCTTGGCTGGGCCCATGGGGTGCCTCTGTGGCTGTGGGCAGGACAGTGGACACGGAGCCCTGAGCAGGGGACCACAAGTGCCTGAGCCACTTCCTCCCCATGCCTCAGTATCTCATTGGAGGCACAGTAGTCACAGCCCCCCGAGGTTGTAGCATATGACAAACTGGTGGCCGAGTTATTTTGCTGGTTATGGTCCCCACCCTCTGTGTCTCTCAGGGTCCTGTGCAATGAACGTCACCAGCTGGAGTCCCAGGCTATTCCCTGTCCCCAGGCTGCATACCTGAGAGCTCAGACACAGATGAGGCCTTTTGCCTGACCTGGCTGAGAACCCTCACAGGGGAAGGTCAGGACCTCTAGACCTTTGGTGCCTGGGGTTGAGCACTTGCAGACTCTTGGGGTAAAGGAAATGGGGTTCAAAAAAGTATTTAGACTCAGAAGGACAAGTGTGTGGAATTTGATTCCAAAGTCAATGGAGCTTTGGGAGAAAGCCTTGCTCCCTCCTGTCCCCATACCTGCCTTCCTTCACCTG
Source organism: Neotragus moschatus (assembly GCA_006410615.1). NCBI lineage: Eukaryota > Metazoa > Chordata > Mammalia > Artiodactyla > Bovidae > Neotragus > Neotragus moschatus. The sequence continues at coordinate 15,657 of SJYA01005197.1, forward strand.
TCTAAGTTCAGAAATGAATCTTGGCTTCCAGGGAATGGAATTTTGGGACATTGAGGGTCCTGGGGTCTCACCTGTGACAGCTGGGAACTCACTATCTAGTCTGAAGCTGCCACTGCAGGAGCTAAGACTGAGTCCAGGTGGAAACACCCAGGCCCCTCAGAGAAAGGATGGGCTCCAGACTGCCCCTCGGACCCTAGGAGAACAAAAGCCAGGAGTGACAGGCTGGCCCCAGCTTCTTCTTGCCCCTCTCTGTGTGACCTCAGACAGATCACTGCCCTTTTCTGAGCTCTCTGGATGCCCTTGTGACCTAAGCAATCTGAGCTCATCTTACTTCCCATCTCCAAGTAATGATTGATTTCATTAAATCATTACCCAACCAGGCAGACATCTGGAAAATGCAAATTAGAGGAGAGAGGGAATTAAGGTCATTTGTCACCCCAACTCAGATGCAATGAGTGTAGACATGTTGGGGATTTGACCTTCCGGAAGATTTGAGGCACATAGGCACTTGCAGACAGATGTCATTTTTTGGAGAGGATTTATCACACGCCTGGGATCCCATTTGGGGTAGGAGAGGTCACCCCAGCCCAGGCTCATGAATCCAAGTCAGGTGAACACAAGGATTGGATCCCATTTCTCAGCACCCCCAAAGGGCTTCCCTGTGCTTGCAACTTGGGGGCCTTGTGAGGCTGCCTGTTGGCCCCAGGCAGTCCAGAAATGAGTGTCTCAGACCCCACTAGTACCCAGGCCCACTTCTCAGACTGGGTCAGGGGGCTGAGGGGGGCTGGGTTTGGGGTGCAGCGGACAGCCACGGGATACAAACCCACACTTGCATGAGGATCTGGGGTCCCACTGTGTGGCTCTGGGAAGGAGCCCACTTCCTGCTGTGTAAAACAGAGCAGCCACCTTCGCTTCACTGGGCTATCTGAGTCAGGCTGGTCCTGTGTGTAAATGAGGCGGAGTGTGGGCCCCGGGCAGACAGCAGGCACCCAGAAACAGGAGGTGCCATCTGAACCATGACCAAGTGGAGTGCTGTGAGCCCCATCCAGGCCCACCTCACCCCACCCTGCACCAGGGGCCAAGCAGGCCTCAGCTTCCCTGTCTGACCCCGTCCAGGTTCATGCTCACTAGAGGTTGAGCTGGGTGTCTGCAGAAGGGAACAGTGCAGGCCAGCTGTCGCAACGAGTCACTGCTGCAACCCAGGCCTGCCTCTGTCCCGTTTCCACAACCAGAGCCTCATCTGCTGGACGCTGCCCTGCACCTAAAGGGCTCCTCCTCACAGCAAAAGCGGGGGCTGCTGAAAATCCAGAATCATACTGCAGCCCCCGCCCTGGACTCATACACCCTCCAGGACTCAGTTGCTCTGCAGTCCCCCCTCTCACCCTGATTCCCAAGTCCCCTGTGGCCTCCCTGCTCCCCTCTGCTTCTGGCTGCCCGTTGCTCACCCATTCTCAGCCATGCCAACCTCCGCCATACCTGGAACCCACCTAGCACATGCCCACCTCCGGGCCTTTGCACCTGCCATTCTCCACATCCTTGCAGGGTTGGTGTACTCTCCTCCTTGTGGTTCCCTCCTCCTTGTGTTTCCCTTTACAGAAGGCCTTTTCTGGCCCCTCTGTTCAAAGCAGCTTTCTCCACACCACCTCCCCCTCTGCCTCCCCATGTAGAATTCCATCGTTAAAGTCTTCCTGACACCAGACTGGGCAGTGCAGAAGGTCAGGCTGGGTCTGTCTCCTCCCTGCCCTTGTATCCCCAACACCTTGGTGAGCCATAGACATTTCTGGGGGAAGAAAGTGGGGACCAAGGATGCCCCAGGGGCCCCGAGTTGGGTTCCCCACTGGCTGCATCTCTGCTCTGCTGGGCTGTGGGCTGAGTCCCTTCCGCCCAGCTCTGACAGATGTGTTAATTTCCCAAGCAGGGAGGCCCAGGCCTCTGGGGATGAATTTCTGGGGCCCTATGGGGACATCTTTCTCTGGAACAAAGAGAGAGAAACCTTGGGCCGTTCCTGTAGCTGCCACTGCAGCCTAGGGGACATCACTGGGGGCCTTGGACTGGGCAAGGGCCCTGACTTGTGTGAAATAGCAGGGTTGGGTGTTGAATGTACAGTCTCTCCCGGCCCCAGGGGTACGGGTCCTAAGCCCCACGGGAGGTGAACAGGGCAATGAGTCGATTTTGCAGTGGCTGTGACAGAAACCAGCCTTCCTGGCGGGACCTGCAATGGACAGGGCAGCCAGGCCCCCATGACTTCAGGACGTAATTTCCTTCCGAGGGGGGCATGGGAACCTGGGACTGAGAGAGGTGTGAGCACCGTGCAGTGGGCCTTTGTGCTGGAGGCTGTTTAGCGTGAGGATGTTGGGGGGCCTCTCACCCTGGCAGCCTGTGGGCCAGATGGGGCCTCGAGTTTGTTTTGTGAGCCATGAGGTGTTTAAAAGGAAACGGAACCCGTTGCCGATGTCTCTTCCATTTGTTAAGCAGTTGTTGGCTGGCTCGTTCAAGGAAGGGTGATGCAGACCTACTCTGTGCTGGGCACTGGGAAGGCCCCATCTCTGCCCTCGTGGAATGGACCTCTCAGGGCCACGGTACGACCATCAGAGGCTTCCCTGGGCTCAGATGGTAAAGAGACTGCCTGCAGTGCAGGAGCCCCGGGCTCGATCGCTGTGACAGGAAGATCCCCTAGAGAAGGGAATGGCTACCCACTCCAGTATTCCTGCCTGGAGAATTCCATGGACAGAGGAGCCTGGTGGGCTGCAGTCCATAGGGTCACAAAGAGTCGGACACGACTGAGCCACTAACACACACGATCATCAAAGAAACTAACAAAGAAGCACCAAAAATACCTGGTACGACTAAGCTACACAGGGAAAGAGAAATCTGCTCTGGGGAGATTAGCACTCCTAGAGAGGTTTCTGCCCAGCCCTGAAGGACACATAGCAGCTTCTTGAATCTGAGTGAGTCTGAGAAGGGCGTCCGGGACAGAGGGCACGGTGGGGCAAAGACCTGGCAATGGAGAAGAGGCAGGTCTATCTGGGGCTGGTGTCTCAGGTGCCAAGAATGGGGCGGAAGGTGAGCGAGTCTGCTGTTAGATGAGGCCTTCCTAAAGTGGAGGCACAGGTGAGCGGGCCCCAGGGCCCGCTGCATAGATGGGGAAACAGGCTCGGAGCACGTCAAGCAGCGACTGTGCAGTGGAGCCAGGGTAGGAACCCCGGTCTGGCCAAGCCCCCAGCCCTAGCCAGGCCCGCAGACCCCTTAGCACACAGCCAAGCTGGGCCCTCCTGGAAGCAGGCCTGCGGAGGGGTCTGTGGAAGGGGGTGTTGAGGGTTCCCAACTGGGCCTCAGTTTCCCCATGATTGTCAGAGGGACTGATAGACAAAGGGACCTCCTCCCGCAAAGGGCCTTTTCCACCGGGAACCTTCTGGGTGTCTGGGATTCAGAGCTGCACTTGGTAACGCGTCCCACCCTCAACCCCCACCCCACCAGGCCCCAGCACTACCTGAAGATGCCCACAGCGCCCTGCCACCTGCACCGATATGATGTGGACCTGCGTCCATACATGTGATCCCTGAGGCCCTCCTGGCTCCTCGCCCCACCCTCAGAGCCCCCACCCCCTAGCCTGCGTCTCTCCCCTGGGGAGTGCTCCCACCCTGCCTCAGGGAGCCAGAGGGTGGGCGACACACTGCAGAGGTAGAAGCCCGACCTGTGTCCAGGTGCCTGATTGTATTGGGGGGCCAGCATGGGTCTGGGGAGTCTCCCTGTGTTTGGGGGAGCTTTATGTGTGTCTGGAAAGGTTGCATGTTGGGGTCATGGTGTGTTTGGGAGATTGGCGTGTGTTGGGGAGTCCGTGTGTGTGAGAGAGGTCTGCAGGTAACTGGGCATCTGTGTGTAGTCTGCGGGATGCATGTGTTTGGTGAGCCATGTGGGCTCGGGAGGGGTCTACAAGGCCAGTGGACTGCACGCGTTCCGCGTGGTTCATGTGTTTGGGGGGAGGCTCCCTACGAGGGGAGCCTCCCAAACCCCTATCTCTATGTGTGAGGAAGGGCTTTCTCCCTGAGTTGCCTGTCCCCAGCACCCCTCCTGGGTCTGCCTGGTGCCCTCAGACTGACCTGGGCACCCCCGGGCTGAGNCCTCGCCCCACCCTCAGAGCCCCCACCCCCTAGCCTGCGTCTCTCCCCTGGGGAGTGCTCCCACCCTGCCTCAGGGAGCCAGAGGGTGGGCGACACACTGCAGAGGTAGAAGCCCGACCTGTGTCCAGGTGCCTGCTTGTATTGGGGGGCCAGCATGGGTCTGGGGAGTCTCCCCGTGTTTGGGGGAGCTCTATGTGTGTCTGGAAAGGTTGCATGTTGGGGTCATGGTGTGTTTGGGAGATTGGTGTGTGTTGGGGAGTCCGTGTGTGTGAGAGAGGTCTGCAGGTAACTGGGCATCTGTGTGTAGTCTGCGGGATGCGTGTGTTTGGTGAGCTATGTGGGCTCGGGAGGGGTCTACAAGGCCAGTGGACTGCACGCATTCCGCGTGGTTCATGTGTTTGAGGGGAGGCTCCCTACGAGGGGAGCCTCCCAAACCCTTATCTCTATGTGTGAGGAAGGGCTTTCTCCCTGAGCTGCCTGTCCCCAGCACCCCTCCTGGGTCTGCCTGGTGCCCTCAGACTGACCTGGGCACCCCCGGGCTGAGGGGAGAAGACCCTAAGGAGTTCTGCTGCCTGCATAGAGAAAGAGGGACACGGCATCTCAACCACACCTACTTCAGAGAGCCCCCCATCTCAGGGAGGTATCCCTGGCTCTCCCCATCTGCTGGGGTAGGAAACAAGCCTGGAGAAGCTTGGCCACACAGGTGTCACTGCCAGAGCCCGCCTTCTCCTGAGGGCAGGAGAGGGGCTGCTGTGGCTAGCCAGCCCATAGGTCACCCACAGTGCCTGCCCCCCCAACCTGGGCCTCCATCGCCCCAGGCTCCCAGGGGAGGAGGCGGCCCAGGGCCCCGGCTGGGGTGGGGGAGGGTCTCCAGCAGCTGGGGTCAGAGCCTCCGGAGCCCTCAAGAGAGGGGAGGGGGGGTCCCGACTTTCCAAGGGGCTCTTCCTGTCGCCCGTAACGAGGTGCTTGGGGAACAGGTGATGAAACCACCGCCTGGGTTGCGTGAGGCAGGGCTACTGGCCTGATTTGCTGCCAGGCCCAGGCGCAGCGACCCCTCCCCGCTTCGCCGCGTCCCCTGGGCCCTCACCTCCCCCCACCAGCCACCTGCCTCTCACTTCTCCTTTCCTCCCCTCCTTCCCGGCCTGGGTCCCCGCCACACCGTGGCCTCCGGGCTCAAGGGTCAGGCAGCCTAACTCTGCTGCTGGTCCCTCTATTAAAGCCCCTCTGAGAGCCGAGAAGGGGAACTCGACAGTTCCTGGTCTTTTATCTCAGACCCTCACTGCAGAGCCTTTGAGATCAGGATTCCGTGACCCGCTTTATGGAAGGGGGGCAGGTAAGGGCCTGATGTCACCCAGACTGCTACAGAAAGGGTCCCCGTGGCCTCAGGAGATGGCATGCTGACTCAGCAGCCCCAGCTCCAAAGCGCCTCTGCCTTCTGCTTCTGGGAGTCCAGAGACAAGGTCGAAAGACCCCTCCACTGCCCCCTCCTCCTCAGATGGTGGCAGATGGATTCTCACTCCCATTTATAGATGAGAAAGCTGAGTCCTTCCACAGGAAGAGGCCCGCAGTGAAGGATGAGTGGGAGGGTGGGATTCCTTCCAGACCTCCATCTCCATCACCAGGGCACTGAGAGCCTCTTAGAGGGAGGCAACCAGTCATGGCCTAGAGGACTTTAGGGCTGCTTGTTGATGGACTTAGTGACCACAGGTGTCACAGTGAGACTTAGTTATGCTCCGGGTGCTTACGAGATCTTCCTGTGTGCCCTCGGTGTGGGGCTTCCCCAGTGGCTCAGCGGTGAAGAACCCGCCTGCAATTCAGGAGGCTTGATTTTGATCCCCGGGTTGGGAAGATCCCCTGGAGAAGGGAATGGCAACTCACTCCAGTATTCTTGCCTGGTGAATCCCATGGACAGAGGAGCCCGGCGGGCCATATAGTCCATGCGGTCGCAAAGAGTTGAACGTGAGTTAGCACGCGTGCACTGCACGCACCCTCAGTTTCCCCTCAAATAATCCTCAGGCCTGAGACCCCAGGCTCCCTCCAGCCTCAGGGATGTGCCACCTGCATACCCTGTCCCCTTGGTCGCCAGACAGCCCATCCTCTGCCTTTCTGCAGGCCCGGTCTCAGTTCAGGCCCCACGTCTCCTGCCTGGCCGTCTGCCCCAGCTTCTCCCATCTCACTCCTGCCCAGACAGATGCTGCCATCACAACAACCTGAGTGGGGGCGGGGTGGGGTACTTTTTAAAAACTCCTTTTGGNCGCCAGACAGCCCATCCTCTGCCTTTCTGCAGGCCCGGTCTCAGTTCAGGCCCCACGTCTCCTGCCTGGCCGTCTGCCCCAGCTTCTCCCATCTCACTCCTGCCCAGACAGATGCTGCCATCACAACAACCTGAGTGGGGGCGGGGTGGGGTACTTTTTAAAAACTCCTTTTGGTTAAGTCACGTAGAGGGACATGCAAAAAATCACTGGAGTAGGACTAAAAAACTGGCACCAACTGAATACAGCTGGTCCAGGGAATGGAACACTCCAGCCCTCTGACTTGCACAAACCTGTCACAGCACCTGGTTAGTGTGGCCCCTGTGCTCATACCCATCACTGGAGGTGAGTTTTGCCTGTTCTGGAACTTCGTATCAGTAGAATCACATGGCATGTCCCCTCTGTAGAGCACAGTATTGTTGAATCAGTCCATGATCTGGGAGGTTCACCTGTGCGGCTGCGTGGAGCTGAAACGCATCCTTTTTCTGTGCTGTAGAGTAGCCCATCATAGAATTTACGAGAAAGTAGTTGTCAGTTCTCCCACTGAGGGCATTTGAATCATTTCCAGTCTGGGGCTATGATGAATGAAGTTGCGGAGGATGTTCTCGTTTGTGTGACTTCTTACATGGGCCCATTTGCCTTCAGTAAATACAAGAGGAGGAGAAGGATCGATGGGCTGGAGGGTAGCTGCTTGTTCAGCTTTAGTAGATGCCACACAGTTTTTCAGAGTGGCTCTTCTTTCCCCTCCCACCAGCAATGCATGAAAATGCGGGGATGGTTTTAAACTGTCAAAATCATATCTAGGTACTCCTTTGCCCCCCCAATTCTCTATAGCTCCCTAATGCCCTCAGAGTAAAACCGACACTCTTCACTGTGGCCCACGAGGACCTACATGATCCAAACCCCACTCCCACCACCACCCACCTCCCCTCTCTCCCTTGTTCACATTGTCCAGCCATTCAGACTTCTTTGCTGTTTTCAAAATGTCAAACTCATGAGCACTCTGAACTTTTGGCCTTGCAGCTCCCCTGCCAGGAACACCCTTCCTCCAGATCTTCTCACTGACTCTTCCCTTCATTGCCTGTGTCTTTCTGTGCCTCTGGTCTCAATTCAAACGTCATCTCTTCAGAGAGGTTTTCCCTGAATCCCTGGCTACTAACATTGCCCCTTTTGTGGTCAATACTTCTCTCTTTTTAGACGTAGGTTCTGACCTATAAGAGTTTCATTAAAATGACTTGGAGTGCCCCTGTTTTTAAAGGTCTGAGTTAGTTTAAAGAACATTTCACTTTCCTGTCCTCTAAGGTTTGCTAAAACAGCTATAAAACCGTAGGGGCCTGTTATCCTTTTAATGGTACGTCTCGAGACACTTTTTAAATTTTCCGTGGTCATGGGTCTACTTAAGCTTTCTACTTCTTTTGAGGTCAGTTGATCGCAATGGTTGGCACATAGTTGACACTTGGTAAGTGGGGTACAAAGATAAGGGTGGAGAGGTACTAGACTCTTGACTTCAAATGTCCACTCCCTTGCCCGTGTGCTCAGGCCCCATCCAGCCCTCCCACTGAGGCCCAGCTGCAGGCCTTCTCCACTGAGGTGCCCTCTTGGATTTATCCCGGCTCTTCTTCCCTTTCCTAGGTTGATGGGTTCACCTCTGCCACTCTGCTGGGCAGATGCAACAAGCTCTAGGCTTTCTACCTGGACCTTGGTGGCAGGGGGCGGCTTGTGGCCAGAAGAGGCCTTCCCTAGCCTCAGCCTCTCCCAACCTCAGCTGCTCCTAACCTCAGCCTCCCCCCTCGTGCCCTGCACATTCAGCACGCACCACCACCTCCCCCCAGCAGTTCCGATCACCATCACGCCAACATCTGGAGAACTGGCCGTCAGGTCTGTCTGCGGCTCAGGGTGGGGATTTGCATGTGACTACAAATATATATGCACACCCTGGGCCTCCCGCCTCTGCATTCCCTGGCTGGCCCTTCACACCTGGGCCTGAGGCAGGTCAACGCTGAGCGGTTGTATTTGCATGCGCGTGTATTTCTGGGTAGGGAGTCAGCTGGGGGAGTCTGAGAGGAAGTTGTTGAGGGAAGCTGAGGGGAGTTCAGACGTGTCCCTCTTGGCCCACTCCATATCTTCCCAGTCACCCCTGTGACTGGTCCTGAGGATTTTCCAGGCTAGGAGAGAAGGAGAGAGGTGGATATATGACCCTCCATCCGACAGCCCACAGAGTCAGAACTAGAGGGGAAGGATGGAGGCTGTGGGAGACCACAGTGAGAGGGCAGGGAGGGCTTCCTGAAGGAATGGATTTCTTGAGCTGGATGTTTGAAGTGTGAATAGGAGTCGGCCAGGTGCAGAAGAGGCAAAAAGGGGATTTCAAGCAGACGTTTTGTTGAAGGTGGAGAACAGTGGGCAGGAGCTGATTAGGGCAGGGCCTTGAATGCCAGACTGAGGCCTGGAACTTCCTTCCTCCTGAGGGCAATGGGGAGCCGTGAGGAGTGNGGAGTCGGCCAGGTGCAGAAGAGGCAAAAAGGGGATTTCAAGCAGACGTTTTGTTGAAGGTGGAGAACAGTGGGCAGGAGCTGATTAGGGCAGGGCCTTGAATGCCAGACTGAGGCCTGGAACTTCCTTCCTCCTGAGGGCAATGGGGAGCCGTGAGGAGTGTGTAATCAGGAGGGGCATGATCAGAGCTCTGTGCTGGGTAGATCCCTCCAGGACCAGAGCAGGGGGTGACTTTGGTTCCTAGGTGAAGACTGGGGGTTCCAAAGTCATCAAGGGTCAGAAGGCACAAACCCCTGCATGAGTCCATCTGCACCCGTCAGACCTGCCTCCAGAGATGGTAGGGGACCTGGCGGCCTCTTGAGGAACCAAGGAGCCCTAGAGCACAGTGTGCAGGGCGCAGGCAGAGCACAGAGGGGGCCTAACCCCCAGTCTCGGCCCAGATGGACACAGCTCCGGCCTCCCTGCAGCTTCCTGTCCTCTTCACCTCTGCTTCCAACAGTCTTGCTCCCCATGACAGCTATGACCAAATTTTTGTGTTTTTTTTCCTGACTGAACCAGTTTTGTTTTTTTTTTTTNGGCAGCTACAGGAACGGCCCAAGGTTTCTCTCTCTTTGTTCCAGAGAAAGATGTCCCCATAGGGCCCCAGAAATTCATCCCCAGAGGCCTGGGCCTCCCTGCTTGGGAAATTAACACATCTGTCAGAGCTGGGCGGAAGGGACTCAGCCCACAGCCCAGCAGAGCAGAGATGCAGCCAGTGGGGAACCCAACTCGGGGCCCCTGGGGCATCCTTGGTCCCCACTTTCTTCCCCCAGAAATGTCTATGGCTCACCAAGGTGTTGGGGATACAAGGGCAGGGAGGAGACAGACCCAGCCTGACCTTCTGCACTGCCCAGTCTGGTGTCAGGAAGACTTTAACGATGGAATTCTACATGGGGAGGCAGAGGGGGAGGTGGTGTGGAGAAAGCTGCTTTGAACAGAGGGGCCAGAAAAGGCCTTCTGTAAAGGGAAACACAAGGAGGAGGGAACCACAAGGAGGAGAGTACACCAACCCTGCAAGGATGTGGAGAATGGCAGGTGCAAAGGCCCGGAGGTGGGCATGTGCTAGGTGGGTTCCAGGTATGGCGGAGGTTGGCATGGCTGAGAATGGGTGAGCAACGGGCAGCCAGAAGCAGAGGGGAGCAGGGAGGCCACAGGGGACTTGGNGCTTTGAACAGAGGGGCCAGAAAAGGCCTTCTGTAAAGGGAAACACAAGGAGGAGGGAACCACAAGGAGGAGAGTACACCAACCCTGCAAGGATGTGGAGAATGGCAGGTGCAAAGGCCCGGAGGTGGGCATGTGCTAGGTGGGTTCCAGGTATGGCGGAGGTTGGCATGGCTGAGAATGGGTGAGCAACGGGCAGCCAGAAGCAGAGGGGAGCAGGGAGGCCACAGGGGACTTGGGAATCAGGGTGAGAGGGGGGACTGCAGAGCAACTGA
>SJYA01005198.1:0-21880 GCA_006410615.1 Neotragus moschatus
TTGGCACAGACTCACCAGTGAGAATCTTCCCTGGTGTTTGGAAACTTCTCTCTTTTTAAGACTCCCTTCTCAGATGGATCTCTGTCCCTACCTCTTCTGTCTCTCTTTTTATCTTTTATATTTTTTCCTACCACCTTTCGAAGACAATGGGCTGCCTTTCTAGGTGCCTAATGTCCTCTGCCAGCATTCAGAAGTTGTTTTGTGGAATTTACTCAGCATTCAAATGCCCTTTTGATGAATTTGCAGGGGGAGAAATTGGTCTCCCCAGCCTATTCCTCCTCCATCTTAGAACCACCCCCCCCCATTTAGCTTGTCTTTTAAATTATACATTTAAGATATAATTTTTTTCCAGTTACATTCAAAGGGAACCAATAGCAGATTGAAAATGATTCTTTAACCAGACCAGGAAAGTTGACTCCATCATTTGTTAAGATCAAATCCATGAGCATTGAGTGTCAGATAAGAAGAGAAAGGTAGAAAAGATTAATAAATTGATTTAGTGGAGGAAGAGGTAAACAGAAGCTAGAGGAAAATTGGGAAAGAAAATGACGTTATTTTGAATTTAAGAAGTAGAATAACCAGATAAAAAGGAAAGAATTTTTTAAAAAATGCAAAAATCAAAAACAAAAAGACAAATTCTAGAGAGTTAAGGAAAGACTGTGAAATAGTCTTGTTTTAGGTAGGTTACTTTGTACTGAGTGCCATTTATAAAGTTAATGCAAGAAGCTGGAGGAGCACACTAATTTGGCAGCCAAAATTAATGCTGATTAGTCATTTAGTATGAAAATCTCCTCCTTATGTGGCAGGAGATAAAATCTATACAAAACAACTAAATTGGATATTTCATCAGACAGCTCTGTTTAGTGATTATCTCATTCTTCTTAGAACTGCCCATGGATATTTCATTAAGTCTCAAAATAGTTGCTTTCTGTTGGATTCTTATTGTCAGAAGTCATAAATGCTATTTTTGATGCTATTATATTATCTTTCCAATTACCAGGAAGAAATAAAAACAAATGAAAAATGATAATTTGCCACTTGTGGACCATTAAACACAGACTAAACTGCATTCTGCAGTTTAGGACAGCAGCTGAGGCCATTATGGACTAGTTTTCTTTTATAAAATTGCCTTTTCTTCCTCACAGGCTTTGTAATACAGGTCATTCTACTTTTCTTGATTTTATTTTTTAGTAAAACCTGTCTATTATTTACTAATATCCCTTGTATTTCTCACTGCCATTTATTTTACCTCCCTCAAAATGTAAAATTTTTGAAGTTGAAAATATGGTATATATTTACTTTAAAAATTTAGTTTTTTTCAATTTAATGCTATTTATTTATTTTGCCATTTTCAGTGTGATAGGCCTTTCCAAGGCCTACCTTGTGCCGGAAACTGTGGATATAAGAAATGGACATGTCACAATCTCTCCCATTGAGCAATTTATTTAGCAGGAAATGTGAACAAGTGAAATATGGTTTCTGAGACACAGGACGAGCCCTTGGATTGAACTGTGCCATAGACTTTATTTAAGGCTAGAATAGTGCCTGGAGATGATATAGTTCTCTGTGTAAATGAGAAACCTAGGGAGTGCAGAAGTTAAGCGATTTGCTGGAAACTATATAAGGTGTTTATAAGTTTCTAATTGTTAAGAACAGAACAAATAATCCTCCCCATCCCACCAAGATTTTAGTTCCCTGGCCACGGATTGAGCCAGTTTCCCTTGCAGTGGAAGCAAGGAACTCTAACCACTGGATTGCCAGGGAATTCCAAGAGTAAGATAAATTATTCTTTTACCACAAAGTCATTATGCTTTATACAACAACATGCAACAATTTGATTAAAACTTTGAAGAATCAATGCAACCTTCTAGGATTCTAGCTCACACTCAGTTTCTTCATTTTTTTGTTCTGTTTCTCTTACCTCCATCTCTCTTACTTCTCTCTCTAAATATTTTCCTATATAATTGGTTAGTTTGTTAGTAATTAAGGAAAGTGTTAGGAAGGGGAACTTCAAAAATCTGTAAAACACCAAAGAGTTATCTTGAAAAGTCAACTGATCCTTAAGATTACATCTTGATGGCTTAAGTTTAAATTAATCAGAACAGTAAAGGTGAAGGGCCAGATTGGCATTCCCGTCTGCAACCGCTTCATTTTATCAGTGCACAGAGCTCCAACTAATTGCAATATGAACTCCATGTTCAGAAGCAATGAATAGGGTGCAATATGCATATTAATTTTGCACAGGATTTCCCCAAGTTACGTGTGTGTGTGTGTTTTAATTGAAGAGAGAAGTGCTTGGTTAGATAGTTCAAGACGGCCAAAAAACACCAAATGTAGCTAGGATCCCTAATTAATATGTGTTTTACAGAGAGGAACACTTGTAAGTTTGAAAGCATAGGGGAGTTTGATGTTATTTTTAAAATAAAAATTTAATTAAATTATTATTAATTGAGCATACTGAAACTCCAATAAAGGATGCCTGTAAAGTACTCCTCAGGGTATGGAGTAGATCCACAGAGGTGTGGAGAAATATGCGAATTGAGCTGAGTATCTCATTAATTCTCACAACACCCTGTGAAGAAGATGGAAAGCATAATGTGTAAGTCCCAACTCACTGTAGTAAAATGACCTTGGAGGAAATGTGAAAACCTTTGATGTCTGGGGACTAAAAGATTAACGTGATTTCTTCTCACCAACCTACTTCCTCTCCCCTGTTCTACTGTGTGAATTAGGCAGAATTCTAAGTATGGTGAGTTCCTACACCCTATGGTAGAAGCAGATTTTTTTTTTTTTTTCCTGAGGCAGGTAGGAGGTAAGATACACCTTTTTTGTTCCTATCAGGATAAACCATTCAACATAGCATTTATTATTATGTTAAGGCACTAAGTGTACCTTATTGTGGGTATCAAAATTAGTACATCTGCATTTCTTCTATGTCTTGCTGTCAATATGTCACACTTGTTATAATTCAAAAAAAAATGCAAAGCATTGAACCTTTTTTTAGTCCTTTCTTATTTAATGTAGTTTTTATTAAGATGCATGTCATGAATGGGTGAGTTTTCACATAAAATGAATGGCTGCTCAGCACCAAGCTAGACATCTTGGTGAAGATGGTATACAAAAGAAATTACATTGCCTATAAGGGCTTCCCTGATGGCTCAAACAGTAAAGAAGTTGCCTTCAATGCAAGAGACTTGGGTTTGATCCCTGGGTGGGGAAGATCCCCTGGAGAAGGAGATGGCTACCCACTACAGTATTTTTGCCTGGAGAATTTCATGGACAGAGGAGCCTGGCAGGCTATGCATGGGATTGCAAAGAGTCAGGCATGACTAGGCAACTAACACTTACTTATTTAAAGAGCTTCTTGATGAGGGTGAAAGAAGACACTGAAAAAGTTGGCTTGAAGCTCAGTATTTAAAAAAAAAAAAAAAAAAAACTAAGATCATGGTATCTAATCCCATCACTTCATGGCAAGTAGAAGGGGAAAAAGTGGAATGGAAAAATTTTCTTGGGCTCAAAAATCACTGTGGACAACGACTACAGCAATGAATTTAAAAGACCCTAGCTCCTTGCAAGGAAAACTGTGACAAACCTAGTAGTGTATTAAAAAACAGAGATACGACTTTGTTGACAAAGGTGCATATAGTCGAAGCTATTGTTTTTCCAGTAGTCATTTATAGATATGGGAGTTGTACAATAAAAAAGATTGAGCAATAAAGAATTGACACTTTCAAATTGTGGTGCTGAAGAAGACTCTCTAGAGTCACTTGGACTTCAAGAAGACCAAACCACTTTGGCCACCTGATGTGAAGTGCTGACTTATTGACAAAGACCCTGGTGCTGGGAAAGATTGGAGACAAAAGGAGAAGAGAGTAGCAGAGGATGAGATAGATAGCATTACTGACTCAGTGGGCATGAATTTGAGCAAACTCCAGGAGACAGTGAAGGACAGGGGAGCCTCGAAATCTACAGTCCATAGAGCCCCAAAAAGTTAAATATGATTTAGTGATTCAACAACGATAGTTCTCAAATATGCATAAAGTGATCATTTCCCTTTCTTCTGAACTCTAAACTTCTTAAGAGTAGATTCAACCTCTTTTGTGTTTTCACACTGGTCCCAAACCGAGAAAGGAGTATGTCAAGGTTGTTTATTGTCACCCTGTTTATTTAACTTATAGGCAGAGTACATCATGAGAAACGCTGGACTAGAAGGAACACAAACTGGAATCAAGATTGCCAGGAGAAATATCAATAACCTCAGATATGCAGAAGACACTACCCTTATGGCAGAAAGTAAAGAAGAACTAAAAAGCCTCTTGATGAAAGTGAAAGAGGAGAGTGAAAACATTGACTTAAAACTCAACATTCTGAAAACTAAGATCATGACATCTGGTCCCATACTTCACAGCAAATAGATGAGGAAACAATCAAAACTGACAGACTTTATTTTTGGGGGGGCTCCAAAATCACTGCAGATGGTGACTGCAGCTATAAAATTAAAAGACGCTTGCTCCTTAGAAGAAAAGTTATGACGAACCTAGACAGACTTTGCCACAAAGGTCAGTCTAGTCAAGGCTATGGTTTTTCCAGTAGTCATGTATGGATATGAGAGTTGGACTATAAAGAAAGCTGAGTGCCGAAGAATTGATGCTTTTGGACTGTGGTGTTGGAGAAGACTCTTGAAAGTCCCTTGGACAGCATGGAGATTCACCCAGTCCATACTAAAGGAAATCAGTCCTGAATATCCATTGGAAGGACTGATTCTGAAGCTGAAACTCCAATACTTTGGCCACCTGATGTGAAGAACTGACTCATTGGAAAAGACCCTGATGAAAGGAAAGATTAAAGGCAAGAGGGGAAGGGGATGACAGAGGATGAAATGGTTGGATGTCATCACTGACTCAATGAACATGAGTAAACTTTGGGAGTTAGTGATGGACAGGGAGGCCTGGCGTGCTGCAGTCCATGGGGTCTCAAAGACACGACTGAGTGACTGAAGTGAATTGAACTGATTGTTTTCTCTGGGAACGTTCCAAACCTATGATGGTGTTTGTTGAATGTATAACTGAATATATTTTGTGGATTTTCTCTGTAATGTTAGTTACTTGTCACAGTAGTACATTTTGTGAACAATTTAAGGCAATATATAAAAGGAAATATAAAATATTTTTATTTTATGAACAAATTGCAATTTTTTTATTTTAATTTATTTTTAATCATAGGATAATTGCTTTTCTATACTTTGTTGGTTTTTTTTCCATACACCAACATGAATCAGCCATAAGCATACATAAGCCCCATCCTTCCTGAACGCCACCCTCACCTCTCACCTCATCCCACCCTTCTAGGTTGTCACAAAGCATAAAGAATATCTTCAAAAAGCCTTCAACTAACATCATACTTAACAGAAAAAGAGGATTCTTTCCTCTTAAGGTCAGGAACAAGGATGATCACTGTATCCCCTTTAATTCAACAATGTACTATTTGTTCTAGTCACAACAATTAGGCAATTCTCCTAACCTTTTATTTCTCTCTCTTTTTATTTAATATCTCTTCCAGGATCTTAATATAGGACACTTTTACTTTGCACAAGTAAAATATTTGTATTTATAAATTATTTCCTTTATATTAATTCAAAACAATGGAAGTGGAATATTTGTCTTATATATAACTTAAAATTATTTAGTTGCCTACTTATAATTAACAGAGAGAATTCTGGGGTCATTTGGCCACCTCATGCAAAGAGTTGACTCATTGGAAAAGACCCTGATGCTGGGAGGGATTGGGAGCAGGAGGAGAAGGGGACGACAGAGGATGAGATGGCTGGATGGCATCACTGACTCGATGGGTGTGAGCCTGGGTGAACTCTGGGAGTTAGTGATGGACAGGGAGGCCTGGTGTACTGCAATTCATGGGGTCGCAAAGAGTTGGATGTGACTGAATTGAACTGACTGATTTTTGGCTTGGCCAAATAAAGTGCTGCATGTTTTATCATGAGATAACTGGATAAAATTTTTGCTTTCTGGTTATTTCCTTATTTCTAGGCCCAAAGACATTACTCAGACTTAGTTGCTGTCATTAACAATAATGTTACAAAATTTTGTTGTTACATTCATAGAAATCTCATGCTCTTTTATTTGTCTATATTTATCTTTCATCATTCATTTTACAACACAATTTGTTCTTTCTTGGTTTTATCCACTTCCAACTCCAATGATAGTATAAAAATACTTTACATGTGATTCAAAATACTCTCTTGCACTTCAAGTACACCTTTAATTTTACCTTCATCAGGATTTGCAAATTAATCAACTTAGTTCCAAATAAAAGCTTTCAGTGAAAAAGTTTCTATGTCTGTCTTGAATATGATAAAAAGTTAGCTATTTCAAATCAAAATCAGAAAGACTTTGTTAATTATGATATTTATCATTATTTTTGCTTGGGTTTTACTATTTTTAAAGTCAAAAAATACCTACCAACTCCATCTATTGGTATAATGCTGTAACATGTATTTCCTAGATATTTTGACAAGTGTGATATGTAAGAAAAGTGCAGAAAAATGGGGGAGAATAATTGTCTCCAAAGAGCCAGTGTGATATGATATTGAAGGTTATCTTCACACTAAAGGGTGATTTTTAGAATTTTCATTGAAAGGAAATGTCATAACCTATAGTCCATTCTTATCTGCTTTAATAAAAAAAAAAGCAATGAATGCCACACCTCTTTGATATCTCTTATAAATTTTAAACATTATTCCCATAACATTTCCATGAAGTAAGAAAACCATAAATATCAGTATAGGAAACCATATAGAATAATCTGAAGCCTTTACAATTATAAGTTATGTGACATTTTGCAAAATGTAATTTTTCTTTTTTCATGGGCATTGTCTTTGGACTTACCTATTCTTGGTCTTTTTTTTTTATTGTCTCATAAATTGTTTGTTATATGCTATAAAATTTTTTAAAAAGCAATACTGTTATTGTTTTATAATCAGCATTATTTTATGTTAATAGTTACACTTTTCAACTTCAGAAAACAAACATCTATTCACATCTATTCATAAATTTTCCAACTTATATTATTCAGACACTTGGTTAAGAAGCTATTTAGTAAAACATAAGACAAAAAAGGAAAAATAGGTTATTAAATCTCAGAATGATATCATATAAAAGGTTATCTATGAAATTAGGGAAAAAAATTTGAGGTTTCCTTGAATAAAAATACCATAATCTGTATGTCATATGAAAGAATATGGACATTAAGCAAAGTTGAATGGTTCTGTGAAGACCTACAAGATCTTTTAGAACTAACACCCCAAAAAGATGTCCTTTTCATTATAGGGGACTGGAATGCAAAAGTAGGAAGTCAATAAATACTTGGAGTAACAGGCAAATTTGGCCTTGGGATAAGTAATGAAGCAGGGAAAAGACTAAGAATTTTGCCAAGAAAATACACTAGTCATAGCAAAAACTCTCTTCCAACAACACAAGAGAAGACTTTACACATGGACATCACAAGATGGTCAACACTGAAATCAGATTGATTTTATTCTTTGCAGCCAAAGATGAAGAAGCTCTATACAGTCAACAAAACAAGACCAGGAGCTGACTGTGGCTCATATCATGAACTCCTGTCAAATTCAGATTTAAATTGAAGAAAGTAGGGAAAACCACTAGACCATTTAGGTATGACCTAAATCAAATCCCTTATGATTATACAGTAGAAATGAGAAATAGATTTAAGGGACTAGGTCTGATAGATAGAGTGCTGGATGAAGTATGGAATGAGGTTCATGACATTGTACAGGAGACAGAGATCAAAACCATCCCCATGGAAAAGAAATACAAATAAGCAAAATGGCTGTCCAGGGAGGACTTACTAATAGCTGTGAAGAGAAGATAAGTTAAAAGCAGAGGAGAAAAGGAAAAATATAAGCAACTGAATCCAGAGGTCCAAAGAATAGCAAGGAGAGATAAGAAAGCCTTCCTCAGTGATCAATGCAAAAAATAGAAGAAAAGAACAGAATGGGAAAGACTAGAGATCTCTTCAAGAAAATTAGAGATACCAATGGAACACTTAATGCAAAGATGGGATCGATAAAGGGTGGAAAATATATGGACCTAACAGAAGCAGAAGATATTAAGAAGAGGTGGCAAGAATACACAGAAGAACTGTACAAAAAAGACCTTCATGACTCAGATAATCACGATGGTTTGATCACTCACCTAGAGCTAGACATCCTGGAATGTGAAGTCAAGTGGGCCTTAGAAAGCATCACTATGAACAAAGCTAGTGGAGGTGATGGAATACCAGCTGAGCTATTTCAAATCCTGAAAGATGATGCTGTGAAAGTGCTACACTCAATATGCTAGCAAATTTGGAAATCTCAGCAGTGGCCATAGGACTGGAAGAGGTCAGTTTTCATTCCAATCCCAAAGAAAGGTAATGCCAAGGAATGCTCAAACTACCACACAGTTGCACTCATCTCACACGCTGTTAAAGTAATGCTCAAAATTCTCCAAGCTACGCTTCAGCAATACATGAACTGTGAACTTCCAGAAGTTCAAGCTGGTTTTAATAAAGGCAGAGGAACCAGAGATCAAGTTACCAACATCTGCTAGATCATGGGGAAAGCAAGAGAGTTCCAGAAAAACATCTATTTCTGCTTTATTGACTATGTCAAAGCCTTTGAAAGTGTGGATCACAATAACCTGTGGAAAATTCTGAAAAAGATGGGAATACCAGACCACCTGACCTGCCTCTTGAGAAACGTTTGTGCAGGTCAGGAAGCAACAGTTAGAACTGGACATGGAACAACAGACTGGTTCCAAGTAGGAAAAGGAGTACATCAAGGCTGTATACTGTCACTCAGCTTATTTAACTTATATGCAGAGCACATCATGAGAAATGCTGGGCTGGAAGAAGCACAACCTGGAATCAAGATTGCCGGGAGAAATATCAATAAGCTCAGATATGCAGATGACACCACCCTTATGGCAGAAAGTGAAGAGGAACTAAAAAGCCTTTTGATGAAGGTGAAAGTGGAGAGTGAAAAAGTTGACTTAAAGCTCAACATTCAGAAAACGAAGATCATGGCATCTGGTCCCATCACTTCATGGAAATAGATAAAGAAACAGTGGAAACAGTGTCAGACGTTTTTTGGGGATCTCCAAAATCACTTCAGATGTTGATTGCAGCCATGAAATTAAAAGATGTTTACTCCTTGGAAGAAAAGTTATGACCAACCTAGATACCAGGTTGAAGAACAGAGACATTACTTTGCCAACCAAGGTCCTTCTAGTCAAGGCTATGGTTTTTCCAGTGGTCGTGTATGGATTTGAGAGTTGGACTGTGAAGAAAGCTGAGCGCTGAAGAATTGATTCTTTTGAACTGTGGTGTTGGAAAAGACACTTGAGAGTCCCTTGGCCTGCAAGGAGATCTAACCAGTCCATTCTAAAGGAGATCAGCCCTGAGATTTCTTTGGAAGGAATGATGCTAAAGCTGAAACTCCAGTACTTTGGCCACCTCATGTGAAGTGTTGACTCACTGAAAAAGACTCTTATGCTGGGAGGGATTCGGGGTAGGAGGAGAAGGGGACGATAGAGGATGAGATAGCTGGATGGCATCATGGACTCGATGGACATGAGTCTGGGTGAACTCGGGGAGTTGGTGATGGACAGAGAGGCCTTGCTTGCTGCAATTCAGGACATCACAAAGAGTCAGATATGACTGAGTGACTGAACTGAACTGAATTGAAGCAAAGATATGTAAGATATAATTTAGTTAAAAAAACAAAAGTACTGTATTTTGTGGAAGTTTGGGACTGAAATTCAATGTAAAACAATTTTGAGTTCTAAATTTAAATGGCTGAATGAATATGACATTAAAAAAACTGCTCCTCAATATATTTTTAAACTCACATCATAGATTACTGAAAATAAAATAAAAAATAAACCAATGGGACTTATGCAAACTTAATAAGGGCTTCCCAGGTGGCACAGTTGTAAAGAATCTGCCTGTCAGTGCAGGAGATCCAGAAGATGTGAGTTCAATGTCTGAGTCAGGAAGATTCACTGGAGAAGGAAATGGGAATCCACTCCAGTATTCTTGCCTGGGAAAGCCCATGGACAGAGGAGCCTGGCTAACTACTGGAGAAGGAAATGGGAATCCTAGTATTCTTGCCTGGGAAAGCCCATGGACAGAGGAACCTGGCTAACTACAGTCTATGGAGTCACAGTCAGACATGACTGAGCACAGAACCACAAATTGAGATCAATATCAAATTAATTAATTAAAAATTGGCATATAACCTAAGTTTAGACATTTCTCTAAAGAAGACATACAGATAGCCAAGAGGTATACAGAGAGATGTTCAACATCATTAATTATTGAGAAATACAAACCAAAACTACAATGAATTATCACCTCACACTGGTCAGAGTGGCCATGATCAATAAATCTACAAAAAATAGATGTTGGAGTGTGGAGAAAAGGACCCTCCAACACTGTAACCCTCTTATATTATTGTGGAAGTGCAAACTGATACAGCCACTATTGAGAACAGTATGGGGGTTCCTTAAAAAACTAAAAACAGAACTACTGTATGACTGTGCAATCCCACTCCTGGGTGTGTACCCAGTGAAAATTATAATTCAAAAAGACATAATTCAATGTTCACTGCAGCACCATGTACAGTAGCCAGGATTTGGAAGCAACTTAAATGTTCATCAGCAGAGGAATAGATATATATATATGGCACACATATACAGTGGACTATTACTGTCTTAAAGAGAACAAAATTGTGTCATTTGCAGAGACATGGATGTAGCTAGAGACTGTCATGCAGACTGAAGTAAGCCAGAAAGAAATGAACAAATGCCATATATTAACACATACATGTGGAATGTAGAAAAATGGTAGAGATGATCTTATCTGCAAAGCAGAAATAGAGACTCACACATAGGGAACATACATAGGAATACCAAGGGGAAATGGGGGATGGGGTGAATTGGAAGAATGTGATTGACATATATACACTGCTATGTTTGAAATAGATTACTAGTGAGAACCTAATGTATAGCACAGAAAAGTCCCTTGGTACTGTGTGGTGATCTAAATGGGAAATAAATCCATGAAAGAGAAGATATATGTATGTGTATGACTGATTCATTTTGCTATACAGCAGAATTGGCAGTGTAAAGCAACTGTTCTCCAATAAAAAAATAAATGAATAAATAAACAAAAGTGGAAAAGAAAAAGTAAAGTCAACACCCAGCATACATTTAGGTGTTGTTAACAGGGATTTCAGCAGGATCCTTTTTGCTTAAACAAATTAAGTTCAGTGAAACTGTTACAAACTCAAAGCTTTATCAGCAGCATTCTACCATGAAGCAAATAACATTTTACAGAACTGACATTCTTATTCAACTGAAATGTACTTATTGTCTCAAATCCTTGATTGCTTTAATAAAATAACCTACAGAAAAACTTGAAATGAAATAAATAAAAAAAATTATTGCTGTAGTTTGTACAGAATTACAATACAAATAATTAATCAATCAAATGGTTATTATATATCAATTAGTTCAGAATGCTCTCTCTATGCAATAGCTATACTGACAGAAAACCAGTTTTAGTAAATTATTTTTTGCCTTTTAATGTATTTGATAAAGTTCTAAGACATGGAAGCAACCTAGATGTCCATCAGCAGATGAATGGATAAGAAAGCTGTAGTACATATACACAATGGAGTATTACTCAGCCATTAAAAAGAATACATTTGAATCAGTTCTAATGAGGTGGATGAAACTGGAGCCTATTATACAGAGTGAAGTAAGCCAGAAAGAAAAACACCAGTACAGTATACTAACACATATATATGGAATTTAGAAACATGGTAATGATTAACCTTGTATGCAAGACAGCAAAAAAGACACAGATGTATAGAACAGACTTTTGGACTCTGAAGGAGAGGGTGGGATGATTTGGGAGAATGGCACTGAAACATGCATACTATCATGTAAGAAAAGAATCGACAGTCTATGTTTGATACAGAATACAGGATGCTTGGGGCTGGTGCACAAGGATGATCCAGAGATGATATGGGGAGGGAGGTGGGAGGGGATTCAAGATTGGGAACTCATGTACACCCATGGCGTATTCATGTCAACGTATGGCAAAACCAATACGGTAATGTAAAGTAAAATAAAGTAAAAATAAAAATTAAAAAAAACCAGATTCTTATAAGTCTAAAATTAAAATTTTGTAAGAGGAGGGGCTTGTGAAAATTCCTGGGGTGTGATGGAGTAGTGTTCTGAGAGGGAGGCACAGTGGCAGGACCTGATCTGAGAAGGTCTCTCAAAATCTCTCTCATCTCATCTCAACCACTGATAGAAAGAAAAACAAAGGGGGATTTGTTGTTCTTGTTGCAGATGATTCCTTGGAGTTACTTTTATTATCAACAAAGGCACAGAGAGAATTTCCAAGATGGTGGAAGAATAAGATGAGATCACTTCCCTCCCCACAAATACATCAAAAATTCATCTACATAGGAATAGCTCCTACAGAACCCCTTCAGAATGCTGGCAGAAAACATTCAACTGACAAGAAGGCAAGTCAATCTCCTTAGAATGAGGTAAGGTAAAAGATAAAGGTTTGTTTGTTTAAATAGACAAAGGACTTCAGGATGAGTCTTATGCCCTGGGGAGGGAGTTGTGAAGGAGGAAAAGTTTCTGCACATTCAGAAACTCCCTCACAGGTCAGGACGGGTAGAAACTTTGGAACCTCAGATGGAGTGTAACAGAGGGTACTCAGAAGGCAAAGCTGAATTCACCACAGAGATTGTTGCTGAATATTTCTTCCCACCTGAGAAGTGATTCACATGCTCTCACCCGAGGCAGAGAGTGAGCGTGGGATGCTGGGGCTCAGGTGGGGGTGGAGTGCCAAGGCTTACGCTTGGGTGTCAGATGCCAGAGAGAAAATGGGAGTTGACTGCCATGAAGATACTTTGAAGGGAGTAGTATGACACACCCGAGGAAATCCAGAGAAAAGACTGGGTGTCTCAGAGAGGAAAGATATCTTTATCGCCAGAACACTCTAACTCGGCATGTTTGCAGTCAGTGGCTGTGTGCCCCAGCAGCTGCCAAAGCTGGCAAAATTAGGAGCACCAGCAGTAGCATTAAAAGTGACTGCAGTTTACAATCCCAGAGGGGAAATGTAAGCCACTAGCCACTGCCAAGTTAGGCAAAGTGCCTGAGGCAGCAGAAAAAATGTAGCTGCTGTGGTCCTGACCCAGAGGTGGGGCCTGTGAGCAGGAACAGGTTACTGCCCACACCTTACTGGGACCTTAAGCAGCTTGGCTCTTCCTAGGGACTCACAACCGGAGGCCAGACCTTCTAGTAGAGTTCATGACCCACTTCAGACTGAAGCATTATCCATCAAGTCTCTACCACAGCAGGCACTTCCTGAACATCCCACATATGGCTGTCATACCCTCCCTCTCCCCAGCCCAAGTGAGCAAGTGAGCGCTAATAAGCCTTGGCCTTTGCCTCTCTTGCTTAGGCAGGTAATGGACACTGGAAGGTGGCCTACAAGCCGAGCTGGGCCCAAATCTAAAGCACAACACCAGGGACTATCTGGCCAAAGAAGAGAAAGGTAATTAGCTCCTGAAGCCACAGGTGCAGTGAATTAAATCCCCACAGTTTGAGACTGTGGACTTTCAGGGTAACTGTGGCCTTTGAGAGCAAGGATAAGCTGGAGTAAGGCCAGATCTGACACTGAGCTGACTCTTCACTGTCCACAACAGGTCCAGAGACCTTCCTAGAAATATTAGAGGACTTTGGTGTGAATTTCTCTGGGTGTTCTGGGCTGTTGAGTGTTGCTTTCACCAAGTCTTGGAGCTTTGTCTTCTGTGGTTTGTGACCTGGGCAGTCTTGGTGCTATAGCATAGGGTCAGGCCTGAACCCCAGAGGTGGAAGACCCAAGTTCAAGTTTTTGAACCACTAGGGAACTCCTGATCCCATGGAACATTAATCAGCAAGAGTTCTCCCAAAGGCCTCCATTTCAACACCAAAATCCAGCCCCACCCAAAGGTTAGCAAGCTCCGGTGGCAGATGCCCCATGCCAATTCTTCAGCAAAATAGGTGTACAACTCAACAAAATAGCAGATAGGCTGCCCAAAGTCATATGAAACCCAAAGACTCCCCAAAACATACTACTGGATATCGCACTACCCTTCAGAGAGACAAGTTACAGCTTTATCTGCCAGAACACAGGCACAAGTCTCACCAACCAGGAAACCTTCACAAGGCACTGGGCCAACCAACTCAATACATTTAAGATAAACTATGAACTTACACCTGAAGAATGGAAACTCTAAACACAGTAAATAAAACAAAATGAAAAGACAGAAATATGCAGAAGATGAAGGAACATGGTAAAACTCATGGGACAAAACACATGAAGAGGAAATAACAGTCTACCTGCAAAGGAATTTAGAGCAATGCTAGTAAAGATGATCCAAAATCTTGAAAATAAAATGAAGGAACAGATAAATAGACTAGAGGCACAGATCAAGAAGATATTAGAAATGTTCACAAGGACCTATTGAAGAATCGACAATGAACAATGAATAATACAATAACTGAGATCAAAAACACCTTAAAGGAAACCAGTAGCAGAATAATTGAGGCAGAAAAATGTATAAGTGAGTTGGAAGATACGATGGTTGAAATAATTAAAGCAGAATAGAATAAAGAAAAAGGAATAAAATGAAATGAGGACAGTTTCAGAGACCTCTGGTACAATATTAAATGTAACAACATTCAAATCGGAGGGGTCCAAGAAGAAGACAAAAGGAAAGAGTATGGGAAAATATTAGAAATTACAGTGGAAAACTTATTGAACATGGGAAAGGAATTAGCCACACAATTTTAGAAAGACCAGAGAGCTTCATACAGGATAAACCTAAGGAGAAATATGTCAAGACACATATTAATCAAACACTGTGGCTCAGGTCATGACTCCTTACTGCCAAATTCAAAATGAAATTGAAGAAAGTGGAGAAAATCACTAGACCAATACCTTATGACTATACAGTGGAAGTCAGAAATAGATTTAAGGGACTATAACTAACAGACAGAGTGCCTGATGAACTATGGAATGAGGTTCATGACACTGTACAGGAGAGAGAGATCAAGACAATCCCCAACAAAAAGAAATGAAAAAAAGCAAAATGGATGTCTGAGGAGGCCTTACAAATAGCTGTAAAAAGAAGGAAAGCAAAAGGCGAAGAAGAAAAGGAAAGATATACCCATTTGAATGCAGAATTCCAAAGTATAGCAAGGAGAGATAAGAAAGCCTTCCTCAGTGATCAATGCAGAGAAATAGAGGAAAAGAACAGAATGGGAAAGACTAGAGATCTCTTCAAGAAAATTAGAGATACCAAGGGAACATTTCAGGCAAAGATGGGCACAATAAAGGAAAGAAATGGTATGGACCTAACAGAAGCAGAGATATTAAGAAGAGGTGGCAGGAATACATGGAAGAACTGTAAAAAAAAGATCTTCATGACCTGGGTAACCACGATGGTGTGATCACGCATCTAGAGCCAGACATCCTGGAATGTGAAGTCAAGTGGGCCTTAGGAAACATCACTTCGAATAAAGCTAGTGGAGGTGATGGAATTCCAGAGGAGCTCTTTCAAATCCTGAAAGATGATGCTATGAAAGTGCTGCACTCAATATGCCAGAAAATTTGGAAATCTCAGCAGTGGCCATGGGACTGGAAGTGGTCAGGTTCATTCCAATCCCAAAGAAAGGCAATGCCAAAGAATGCTCAAACTACAACACAATTGCACTCATCTCACATGCTAGTAAAGTAATGCTCAAAATTCTCCAAGCCTGGCTTCAGCAATATGTGAACTGTGAACTTCCAGATGTTCAAGCTGGTTTTAGAAAAGACAGAGGAACCAGAGATCAAATTGCCAACATCCACTGGATCATGGATAAAGCAAGAGTTCCAGAAAAACATCTATTTCTGCTTTATTGACTATGCCTAAGCCTTTGACTGTGTGGATCACAAGAAACTGGAAAATTTTGAAAGAGATGAGAATACCAGACCACCTGACCTGCCTCTTGAGAAATGTGTATGCAGGTCAGGAAGCAACAGTTAGAACTGGACATGGAACAACAGACTGGCTCCAAATAGGAAAAGCAATACGTCAAGGTTGTATATTGTCACCCTGCTTATTTAACTCATATGCAGAGTACATCATGAAAAATGCTGGGCTGGAAGAAGCACAAGCTAGAATCAAGATTGCTGGGAAAATATCAATAACCTTAGATATGCAGATGACACTACTCTTATGGCAGAAAGTGAAGAAGAACTAAAGAGCCTCTTGATGAAATTGAAAGAGGCGAGTGAAACTGTTGGCTTAAAGCTCAACATTCAGAAAACTAAGATCATGGCATCTGGTCCTATTACTTCATGGGAAATAGATGTGGAAACAGTGAAAACAGTGTCAAACTTTAGTTTGGGGATCTCTAAAATCACTGCAGATGGTGACTGCAGGGATGAAATTAAAAGATACTTAGTCCTTGGAAGGAATGTTATGACCAACTTAGCGTATTAAAAAGCAGAGACATTCCTTTGCCAACAAAGGTCTGTCTAGTCAAGGCTATGGTTTTTTCTGTGGTCATATATGAATGTGAGAGTTGGATTATAGAGAAGGCTGAGCACCGAAGAATTGATGCTTTTGAACTGTGGTGTTGGAGAAGAATCTTGAGAGTCCCTTTAACTGCAAGGAGATCCATCCAGTGCATCATAAAGGAGACCAGTCCTGGGTGTTCATTGGAAGGACTGATGTTGAAGCTAAAACTCCAGTACTTTGGCCACCTGATGGAAAGAGCTGACTCATTGGAAAAGACCCTGATGCTGGGAAAGATTGAGGGAAGGAGGAGAAGGGGACAACAGAGGATGAGATGGTTGGATGGCATCACCAACTCAATGGACATGGGTTTGGGTGAACTCCGGGAGTTGGTGATGCACAGGGAGGCCTGGCATGCTGCGGTTCATGTGGTTGCAAAGAGTTGGACATGACTGAATGACTGAACTGAACTGAACTGAACAAAAATTACACATTAAGGACAGATATTAAAAGCAGTAAGAGAAAAGCAATGAATAACATACATGGGGATCCCCATGAGGCTAACAGCTGACCCTTGAAGAGAAATTCTGCGTGTCAGAAGGGAATGACAGGATATACTTATAGACGTGAAAGGAAAATACAATCAAGATTACTCTAATCAACAAGAATCTCATTCAAATTTGAATGAGAAAATGACCACATTGACTGTAGCCCACAAGGCTCCTCTGTCCATGGGAGTTTCCAGGCAAGAATATTGCAGTGGGTTGCCATTTCCTTTTTCAGTAGCATCATTCATTTCCATAATTACCTTAAATGTGAATGGACTAAATTTTATAAACAAAAGACACAGATTGACTGAATGGATACAAAAACAAGACCCCTATATATGCTATCTACAAGAGACACCTCAGACCTACAATTTGAAAGTGAGTCACTGGAAAAAGATATTTCATGCAAATGGAAATCAAAAGGAACAGGGAATAGCTATACTCATGTCAAATAAAATACACTTTTAAATAACGACCTTTACTAAGAGACATGGAAGAACACTATAATGATGAAGGTTTCAATCCAATAAGAAGATATCACAATTATAAATATGTTTGTACCCAACATGCAGAAAGAAGTGGCAACTCACTCCAGTGTTCTTGCCTGGAGAATCCCAGGGAAGGGGGAGCCTGGTGGGCTGCCATCTGTGGGGTCACACAGAGTCGGACACGACTGAAGTGACTTAGCAGCATACACCCAACATAGGAGAATCTTAATACATAAGGCAAATGCTAACAGCCACTAAAGGGGAAATCAACAGTAATAAAGTAATAGTGGGAGACTTTAGTACTCCATTCACACCAACAGACAGATCATCCAGACATAAGATTAATAAGGAAACACAAGCTTTAAATGGTACATTGGACCATTGAACTTAATTTATATCTGCAGCACATTTCATCCAAAAACAGTAGATTGTACTTTTTCCTCAAGTGTACATGGAACATTTTCCAGGATAGAAAACATCTTGGGTCACAAATCAAGGCTTGACACTTTTTGTTTTAATTGAAATAATTTCAAACATCTTTTCTGACTGTCATGTTATGAGGTTTGATATCAACTACAGGATTAATCTCTATACAAGCAACTCACGCAGCTCAATACCAGAAAAACAAACAACCCAATCAAAAAATGGGCAGAAAACCTAAACAGGCATTTCTCCAAAAAAGACATACAGATTGCTAATAATCACATGAAAAGATGCTCAACATTGCTCATTATTAGAGAAATGCAAATCAAAACTATAATGAGGTATCACCTCACACCAACCAGATGTCTATCATCAAAAACCTGCAAAAAAATGATAGCTTACAGTGAAGGATTCTTATCTCCAAAGAAAAAGATTTAGCTTCAGGGCCAGGGAGCAGGTTTGAACACTCAAGAGCTTTTATATAGCAGAGTTTTATTAAAGTGTGAAAAGGCTTCTGAGAAAGCTTCTGACATAGACATCAGAAGGGGATGGAGAGTGCCCCATTCTCTAGTCTTAGCAAAGCTGTACGCACTTTTATCAGACCCATTCCCACAACATACATCTTAAGATAACAGGATTAGAACTAACTATAGAAAGATCTTACCAGACCCACTCTCACAGTATACAAGTTTTAAGATGTCAAGATTAGTCAGAAGTTTCTTAAGGAGAAACATCCTCAAGCAAGATCCATTGTTTTATTGACTAAGACAAAGCAACATAGGAAGAAAGTTTGTCCTTTTCTCCTTGAGAGCCTCAGACCCCTTTCTCCTTCTCAAGGGCCCCCCTTTTCTCCTCCTTGGGGACCCCAGACTACTTAAAAGCTACCTAGGAATTGACTCTCTCAAAATTAATGCTGAAGAGGATATGAAGAAAAGGGAACCATCTTGCACTGTTGGTGAGAATGTAAATTGATACAGCTACTGGAATAATAATTTCTTAAAGAATTAGGAATAAAGCTGTCATATGAACTAGTAATCCCAGTACTGGGCATATACCCTGAGGAAACTATAATTTAAAGAGACACATGTACCCCCACTGAAGCACTATTTACAATAGCTAGGGCCTAGAAGCCATATAGATGTCCACTGAAAGGCAAATGGATACAGATTTGGTGGTATATATATATACATATATATATATATATTCAATGAAATATTACTCAATCATAAAAAGGAATACATTTGAGTCAGTTTTAATGAGGTGGATGATCCTAAAGTCTATTATACAGAGTGAAGTAAGTCAGAAAGAGAAAAGCCAACATCATGTATTAATGCATCTGTATGGAATCTGGAAATATATTACTGGTTAAGCTTTTTGCAAGGCAGCACTGGAGAAACAGACATGTAGATGAGAGTTGTAGACATAGTGGAAGAAAAGAGAGAGAGGGACGGATTGAAACAGTAATATCAAAACTTATACATTACCATATGTAAAATAGTTATCCAGTGGGAATTTGCTGTATGATTCAGAGAGCTCAAATATCTGAACAATGCTGCAGAGGAGCCTGGAATGTTAAGCCCATGAATCAAGATAAATTGGAAGCAGTCAAACAGAGGATGGCAAGAGTGAACACTGACATTTTAGGAATCAGAACCAAAATGGATGGGAATGGGCAAATTTAAATTGGATGGCAATTATATATATTTCTAAGGGCAAGACCCTAGAAGAAATGGAGTAGCCGTTATAGTCAAAAGAAGAGTCTGAAATGCAGTACTTGAGGGCAATCTCAAAAATGACAGAATGATCTTAGTTTGTTTCCAAGGCAAACCATTCAGGAACACAGTAATCCTAGTACATGCTTCAAACGGTAATGCTGAAGGAGTTGAACAGTTCTGTGAAGACCTGCAAGATGTTTTAGAACTAACATTCAAAGAAGATGTTCTTTTCTTTAGAGGGAACTGGAACACAAAATATGAAGTCAAGAGATACCTTAAGTAACAGGCAAGTTTGGCCTTAGAGTACAGAATGAAGCAGGGCAAAGGCTAGCCAAGTTTTGCCAATAGAACACACTGGTCATAGCGAACACACGCTTCCAAAAACATAAGAGATGACTCTACACAAGGACAATTTCAAATTGTCAATACTGAAATCACATTGATTATACTCTTAGAAGCTGAAGATGGAGGAGCTCTATATGGTCAGCAAAAACAAGATTGGGAGCTGACTGCAGATCAGATCATAAACTCCTTATGCAAAATTCAGACTTATATTGAAGAAAATAGGGAAAACTACTAGGCCATACAGGAAGGACCTAAATCAAATCTCTTGTGATTAGACAGTGGAAATGACAACACTTACAAGATATTAAATCTTAACAGAAAAAGTGCCTGAAGAACCATGGATGGAGGTACATGACAGTGTACAGGAGGTGGTGATCAAAACCATCCCCAAGAAAAAGAAATGCAAGAAGGCAAAATGATTTTCTGAGCAGGCCTTACAAATAGCTGAGAAAAGAAGAGAAGTGAAAGGCAAAGGAGGAAAGGAAAAATATTCCCATCTAAGTGCAGAATTTCTTAAGAATAGCAAGGAGAAATAAGAAAACCTTCCTCAGTGATCAATGCAAAGAATCAGAGGAAAACATTAGAATGTGAAAGACTAGCGATCTCTTCAAGAAAATTAGAGATACCAAGGGAACTTTTCATGCAAAGATAGGTACAATAAAGGACAGAAACCTTATGGACCTAACAGAAGCAGAAACTATTAAGAAGAAGTGGCAAGAACACATGGAAGAACTATACAAAACAGAGCCAGATAACCACGATGGTGTGGTCACTCACCTAGAGCATGATGTCCTGATGTCCAGGAGTGTGAATTCAAATGGGCCTTAGGAAGCAACACTATGAACAAAGCTAGTGGAGGTGATGGAATTCCAGTTGAGCTGTTTCAAATCCTAAAAGATGAAGCTGTTAAGTGATACATTCAATATGTCAGCAAATTTGGGAAACTCAGCAGTGGCCACAGAACTGGGAAAGGTCCGTTTTCATTTCAATCACAAGGAAAGGCAATTCCAAAGAATGTTCAAACTACCACACAATTTCACTCATTTCACATGTTAGCAAGGTCATGCTCAAAATCTTTCAAGCCAGGGATCAATAGTACAAGAATGANAGCTGTTAAGTGATACATTCAATATGTCAGCAAATTTGGGAAACTCAGCAGTGGCCACAGAACTGGGAAAGGTCCGTTTTCATTTCAATCACAAGGAAAGGCAATTCCAAAGAATGTTCAAACTACCACACAATTTCACTCATTTCACATGTTAGCAAGGTCATGCTCAAAATCTTTCAAGCCAGGGATCAATAGTACAAGAATGAAGAACTTCCAGATGTTCATGTTGGATTTAGAAAAGGCAGAGGAACCAGAGATCTAATTATGAACATTCATTGGATTTTTTTTTTAATTTTTATTTTTTTAGTTTGTTTTGCTTTACAATACTGTACTCATTTTGCCATACATTGACGTAAATCAGCCATAAGTGTACCTGAGTTCCCAATCCGGACCCCCTCCCTTCCCCCTCCCTCCCCACTCCATCCCTCCAGATCATCCCCACTCATCAGTCCCAAGCCTTCTGCATCGAAACTAGACCGGCAATCCGTTTCCCCTATGATATCATACATGTTACAATGCCATATTCCCAAATCCTCCCACCCTCTCCCTCTCTCACGGAGTCCAAAAGGCTGTTCTACACATCTGTGTTTCTCTTGCTGTCTCGA
>SJYA01005199.1:0-27475 GCA_006410615.1 Neotragus moschatus
CCCCTGAGGGAGTTCAGGCTGGAGTGAGGCTCTCTGTCCTCCAGGGAATCTGGTGGGACAGGTCTTTGGATAGTCAGATGTTTTTAGGAACAGGTTTTATGATCTCAATCCTTGCATCTCCTGGTAGCTAGAGAAGCACTAAATCCCTTCATGGTGACATCAGATCCTCATGACTAACAAATACCTTTTGTAAAATGACTGCTTCATGGCATTGAGCTCCCCCTTCACCAAAACTGTATCTGTTGACTTTCCCCCACTGCCGGTTTGGAGCAGTCTCTCAGAGCTGAGGTGCTGCCTCGCAGGCTGCAGTCCTCATGTTGCCCCAGATAATACTTGACTCACGACTCTTAAGTTGTACATCTTCTTTTAGTCAACATCAGTCATAATTTGAGACAATAATTGAGATTTCCATGGCTGAACGTCTGCTACTGAAAGTTTCTCCTGGCCTGATAGATATCAAAATCACAAAAGGTTTGGCCATTGCTCTCCCAACTGCTAAAGTCAGTTCAGTTCCTTTTCTCAGTCATGTCCGACCCTTGCCTACCCCATGGACTGCAGCTTGCCAAAAGTTTATTAGTCTCCCCTGTAATTCCCAGGAGAGGACCCCGGGAAGATAAATTATTAAATAACACCGGACTGTTAGCATATGGGGCCTCAACTCTATGGCCTTGCCTTTGAACAACTAAATGTTTTATTGAAGATGAAATACACATGCATGAAAAAACTGAGGATAAAGGGTGCCTTAAGCGCCATATTTCTGGAAGCAATGAATGTCATTAGAGTTGGGATGGGTAGGAATTCATGAGTGACGACTTTTATGATGAACCAATCTCTCAATGCTGGAAAATGAAGAATGAGTAAAATTTACTTGTAGAGTTGTGAGTAAACCTGTATGACTAGTAATAGGAAAGAAAAGTAAAGTGACCATTATTAACCAGCAGACGAAAGAGTTGACATTTTCTTGGTAATAGTTGGTAAAGAATAAAAATGTTAACCAATGTTCCAGGCCTGGGAAACTGGTACCCTCAAATTTTTAGTTTTTAACATCACTTTTGCTTAGTTTAAAAGTTTAAAAGGACATGACTTTGAAACCACAAGGTCCATTTAGAGTTTACCACAAGGTCCATTTAGAATTTACCCCAAGAAAATCATCAGAGTTGTGAACAAAGATGTATAATTTTAGAGAAAATATAAACTCTTAAATATTTGGCAGAAATATAAGATTTTTTTGATAGGTATCTTTTTGAAATGAAATTTTGTACAGCAAGAAGTGTAAACAAATTGAGAAACTATGACATATTCATAAGTTGAAAAAGCAAGTTCCAAATCGGTGTGTGATTTTTGGCATTCCTTTTATTAAAATAGTATATTGACACATTTTTAAAAAGAGTTTACTTGAAAATAAATAAAAAGTAACAGTTGATAGGCTTATGTATATTTCATTTTTGTGTGTTTTTTAGTTTTCTGCATTGACCCTTTATTACATTTGGAATCAGGTTAAAAAAAAATCTTTTTTGAAAATCCAACCTGTATATCAACTACTCTTTTGTTCACAGAATGGTGGAAATAAAACCTGTATCACATAGGGTTAATTTATAAGAGGATGGTAAGGAAAGAAAGCTCTTCATGTAAACCTCAAATGTATCTTCGGTAATTATAGAACTTTGTATATATTTTAAACAATTTGTATTAAAGATTTTCTGGGCTCAGCAAACTTTGGAATTTCTGCTTCCTCCCAGATCAAAACAACATTTGGATTCTTGGCAGAACATACAAGATACTAATTGAGAAGGTAATGTATAAAATGAACACCTTAGTATCTTGGGTTATAAAATTCAGACACTCCATGATGACAATTAAAGGAGGTATAATTAAGGAGACAGGGAATAGGAAACTCAATGAAGGGGAATTGTCGTTTTTGTTATTTCTTGTAGTTGTAAAACAGTGATACAACAGAAATGTTTTGTGGCTCAGTGTTGGCACTTAAGAAAACAGATCTATTCATTGTTCTCTGCGGCTATCAGTATATAATGTTATATGTCAGGTATAGCTGAATACAATTGAAAAACACTTCCAATCTATTTCTAGTCTTAGAAGTGAGTTCTTTTCTCATGAGAAAATTTAAAAGGAGAAAAATATGACTACTGTTTGGTTTCCTAGTTACAAGTGCTATATTCGATCCAAGAATTGGGCTTTGCTGGAATTTTATTTCAGTCAGTGATATTTCTGGGGTTCATCAAGTCATTCTTAATAAAAATGAAGAGTTTTACATAGATTTCTTAACTTATTTTGATTTGACTCAAGGGATGCTACATTTGAAAGGTTTTTGAGCCTTGTTCCCTATTTTTCTGAACAAGCTCCATGGGGCAGAGACCGTTTTCTTGCTGTATCTCCAGTGTTGAGACAGTTCTAGACCGATACTAAGTGCTTAACAAATGCTCATTAAATACTGAATGAAATAAATGCATGTTGCTGTCAAGTGCTTTTAACATATCACTGTTGCTTCTCCCCTACTGAGGATTTACCAAATGCTAGAAAAATTCTGAGAAATTTTGATTTTAATAATGTTAGGTACTGGGAGCAAAGCTGGATTTGTCTCTGAAAGGAATGATCTACGTGTCTACACAGAAAATTTTCCTGAATCAGGAAGGGCGAGCTGACCTCTGAAGTGGAGCCACTGTTTAACACTTAGCCTTGAAGAGATCGTTTTAGTGACAGAATTCAAAGGGAGAGTGTTGACCGTGAACTCCCTAAGGTTCTGAGAGACATAGAACTTCAGAGTTAGGCTTTGAGTGAAGTAGGGCCTTAAACACTAGTGCTTCCTCCGAATTCCCCAAAGACTTTGTCAAACTGCCAACAAGAAAATGAAGAGAGAATGGAGAGTGTGACTGTAGACCGGATTTTGAGCTCTGGAGTAGCTCTCCTGTAGGCTTTAGGAATGGCGGTAACATGGAGGGAGGTGTCTGGGGATGTCGGTACATAAAACAGTGTTAGATGTCTCTTTTCTCCTAAATTGGTTCATTTACATTTTGATTTCAGAGGTGGGGTAGCAGTATGAAGGGGCCTGAAAATGCTCTCGGAAGAGGCCTTCCCCTCCTTTTTTGTTGTTGTTGCTGGCGTTCAGTCACTAAGTCCTATCTTCTTCTCTTTGCAGATCCATGGACTACAGCATGCCAGGCCCCCCGTCCTTCACTCTCTACCAGAGTTGGCTCAGATTCATGTCCGTCGACTAAAAAGATACACAACAGGAGAGCTGAGTTAGATTTTATTGGGGGCAAAATGAAAACTTCAGCCCGTGAGATAGTACCTCAGATAGCTCTGAGAGATTGCTCCAAAGAAGCAGTCGAAGAAGGTCAGTGTAAGATTTTGGTGAAGGGGGAATTCAATGAAATGGAACTCATACTTTACAAAAGGTTTTCTGCTAGTCACAAGGAGCTGATGTCACCATGAAGGGATTTAGTGATTTTCTAGCCATGAAGAGATGCAAGGATTGGGATCATGAGATCAGTTCCTGAAAATATCTAGCTACCAGAAGAAATGTTCCCCCAGTTTCCTGGAGTACGGGGTGCCTCACTCTCCACCCTGAATTCCCCTCAGGCAGAGTTGAAGGTCTGCAGCTGAAGCAACAGAGGGTTCAGTCTCTGCAGAGACAGATGGAAAATGCCCTTGTCGCTGTTCAGTCGCTGGCAAATGCTCTTGGCAAGCGCCGATCTGTAGTTGACAGAGTGAGTGATACTATCTAACCAGCTCATCCTCTGATGCACTCTTCTCATTTTGCCTTCAATCTTTCCAGTGAGTTGGCTCTTCCCATCAGGTGGCCAAAGTATTGAAGCTTCAGCTTCAACATCACTCCTTTCAATGACTATTCAGGGTTGATTTTCTTTAGGACTGACTGCTTTGATCTCCTTGATGTCCAAGGGACTCCGAAGAGTCTTCTCCAGCACCACAGTTCAAAAGCATCAATTCTTTGGTGTTCAGCCTTGCTTCTGGCCCAACTCTCACATCTGTATGTGACTGCAGGAAAAACCATAGCTTTGACTATATGGACCTCCGTCAGCAAAGTGATATCTCTGCTTTTTAATAGGTTGTCTAGGTTTGTCATAAGTTTACTTTCAAGGAGCAAGCATCTTTTAATTCCATGGCTGCAGTCACTATCTGCAGTGACTTTGGAGCCCACAGAAACGAAGTTCGTCACTGTTTCCATTTTTTCCCCATGTATTTGCCATGAAGTGATGGAACTAGATGCCATCATCTTAGTTTTTTGAATGTGGGGTTTTAAGCCAGTTTTTTCACTCTCCTCTTTCACTCTCAACCATAGGCTCTTTAGTTCTTTTTCAGTTTCTGCCATTAGCATGATATCATCTGATATCATTAGCATGCTATTGATGTTTCTTGATTCCAGCTTGTGATAATATCCAGCTTGGCATTTTGGATGATTAAGTCTGCATGTAAGTTAAGTATAGCTCAGTTGGCAAAGAATCCACCTGCAATGTAGGAGCTGCTGCTGCTAAGTCGCTTCAGTCGTGTCCGACTCTGTGCGACCCCACAGACGGCAGCCCACCAGGCTCCCCCATCCCTGGGATGCTCCAGGCAAGAACACTGGAGTGGGTTGCCATCTCCTTCTCCAGTGCATGAAAGCGAAAAGTGAAAGTGAAGTCACTCAGTCTAGTCTGACTCGTAGTGACCCCATGGACTGCGACTGCAGCCCACCAGGCTTCTTCGTCCCTGGGATTTTCCAGGCAAGAGTACTGGAGTGGGGTGCCATTGGCTTCTCCACAATGCAGGAGACCCCAGTTCAATTCCTGGCTTGGGAAGATTCCCTGGAGAAGGGATAGGCTACCTACTCCAGTGTTCTTGGACTTCTCTTGTGGCTCAGCTGGTAAAGAATCTGCCTGCAATGCGGGAGACATGGGTTCAATCCCCTGGAGAAGGGAAGGGTTACCAACTCCAGTATTCTGACCTGGAGAATTCCATGGATTGTATAGTCCATGGGGTCACAAAGAGTTGGACACTACTGAGCAACTTTCACTTTCACTTTCAAACAGGGTGACAGTATACAGCCTTGTCGTACTCCTTTCCCAACTTTGAACCAGTACATTTTTCCTTGTCTGATTCTAACCATTGCTTCTTGACTCACATACAGGTTTTTCAGGACACAGGTAAAATGGTCTGCTAGATTCTCATTTCTTTCAGAATATTCCACAGTTTGTTGCAATCCACAGAGTCACAGATTTTAGCTTATGCTAAACAGAAATAGATGTTTTTCTGGAATTCCTTTACTTTCTCTGTGATCAGTGGATGTTGGCAATTTGATCTCTGGTTCCTCTGCCTTTTCTAAATACAGCTTGTACATCTGGAAATCCTTGATTCACATAGTGCTGAAGCATAACTTGAAAGATTTTGAGCATTATGCCACTAGCGTGTGAAATGAGTGCAATTGTGCGGTAGGGTGAATGTTCTTTGGCATCCCCCTTCTTTGGAATGAAAACTAACCTTTTCCAGTCCTGTGGCCACTGCTGACTTTTCCAAATTTGCTGACATACTGAGTGCAGCACTTTAACAGCATCATATTTTAGGATTTGAAATAGCTCAACTGGAATTCCATCACCTCCACTAGCTTTCTCTTAGAAATGCTTCCTAAGCCTCCCTTGGCTTCACGCTCTAGGATGTCTGGCTGTAGGTGAGTGACCACACCATCGTGGTTACACAGATCATTAAGACCTTTTTTGTATAGTTCTTTGTATCTGTGAAAACTTGAGAGAGAATAATAACTAACCACCAGTCAGTTTTGTTCAGTCGTTCAGTCGTGTCTGACTCTTTGCGACCCCATGAATCGCAGCACACCAGGCCTCCCTGTTCATCACCAACTCCCAGAGTTTACCCAAACTCATGTCCATTGAGTCTGTGATGCCATCCAGCCATCTCATCCTCTGTCGTGCCCTTCTCCTCCTGCCTCTAATCCCTCCCAGCATCAGGGTCTTTTCAGTGAGTCAACTCTTCGCATGAGGTGGCCAAAATACTGGAGTTTCAGCTTTAGCATCAGTCCTTCCAATGAACCCCCAGGACTGATCTCCTTTAGGATGGACTGGTTGGATCGCCTTGCAGTCCAAGGGACTCTCAGGAGTCTTCTCCAAGACCATAGTCAAAAGCTTCAATTCTTCGGTGCTCAGCTTTCTTCACAGTCCAACTCCCACATCCACCATTAGGAGATAATAATTAAACCACCTTTTCTGATGTTGGTCCTGGGAGCTCTGCCATCTCTGCTTGCACCTAGTAGGCACCTGCCAGTCAGTTGACCTTCTTTCTTGTCTGTGACCTCAGGAGCTTTACTGTGGAGCCACACCCAACACAGGGACCCAGAACCCCAGCAGGCACAGGGAGGAGGGCCTTTCTCAGAAGGACCACACACTCACTTTGTTTCCTCCTGGCTTTGGGAAGCTTCACACCGTAAATATCACAAACCATATTCCACAAGTAGGTTTGAAAAGATAAAATCTTTTATTCCTTTCTCATTATAATAGTGGAGACAGTACATTTAAACATCATAGACTTAAACTAACTTACAACTTACACTTAACTGTGTAAAAAGTCAAGCAAAACAAAACAAAATTAGAATGCTAACATTAGGAATAGCTTTCAAGGCCAGTTGTTCCAGCCCCTGCTTTTCAGATGAAATATGTAAGGCCAGGGTTGAAAAGAATTGCTCAATAATACAAGTTAGGCTATATAATATTTTTGACACCTTTTATATATACAGTATTTCCCGAGACAGCTGATGTAGCAGAAAAAAATCGCATAGATTCCTGCAGTTACAAAGTCTCAGGTATCAGATATTTGTTAATCTAATTGCTCACCAACCTACTCCAATTTGGGGGGTGGAAAACAGAACATTTTTTTCTTGTGATAGAGAATTTTCATTCTAAGAAAGTTGTATTTCTGTGCATTTGATTTTTAAGTCCTTTAAATGTTACTTCTTCAGAAACCCAAGAATAAACAGATATTACTAAATTCCAACTAAGTAGAATGTTTGAGCACCTTTTCATATATTTATGGGTTACCTACTTGCATGTCATTTACCCATAATTTAGGAGCTTGGGGGAAGGTTGGTCTTTGAATAATTAATTCTTTACAGAAGCCAGTTACCCTTTATTTGTAATATAATTTCTTTTTCTTTTTTTTGGTCACAGTTTGTCAGTCGACTTTGCTTAGGCTAGTTTTTTCCCTATGTTGCATAATTTCAAATTGAAATTCAAGTTGGTGTCCAGTTCATTCTTTATATTTATCAAGGTAAATATGGCAGAAGTCTATTCTAAAAGTAACTGTTAAAGTCCAGAATTACACAGAAGTTAGCAGTAGTCATACATGGACCTATTGTTAAATATTCAGAAATATACTGACATTTTCTAGAGGTTATTAGCAAGTCTCACAATATCATTCCATATAAATTTTGGATATAGAAAAATGTGGACCAGTTAAGACTCCAGGGCCACTTATTTAGAAAGTATCAATACACATTTATTAATTTGATAAATTCTTAAAAGTCATGCTTTCTTAGTTAGTTTATTCTGAATCCTTTAAAAGTAAGCTAGCTAACTTTATGATAAAAATTATTCTTTTATTTAAATATTAGTGTTTTTTATATAGAACATAATACAAAGTATTTTTGAGCTAGAGTTTAGGAAATATTCATTTCCTCATTTTCTTTCAGATAGTTCCCTTCATCCCCCTCTCTGTAATCATTTAATACCTTTTTACTAAACAGAAATTAATTTTTTCCTAGAGAAAGTGAAAACTGGCATAGCATAAACCTTACTCCAATCTATCTATATGGATTGGATTCCCCTCTATGAAAGAAAAAGAAGGTATTTAAAAAGAAAAATACCTGTGTTTATAAAGAAATATATCTGAAGAAAGATTAGCAGAACATGAATTAAAATATTAACAGTGGTTATCACTAGGTAATGTATTTATAGGTAACTAATCAGATTTTCAACCCACTCCAGTGTTCGTGCCTGGAGAATCTCAGGGACAGGGGAGCCTGGTGGGCTGCCGTCTCTGGGGTCGCACAGAGTCGGACACGACTGAGGCGACTTAGCAGCAGCAGCAGCAACAATCAGATTTTCATATCTTCCTCCTGTGTTTTCCCAATTCTCTTCCATGAGCCCATTCCATGTTATAACCATTTAAACATAAGAAAGAAAAATGGCAAACATGTAAACAGAAATCCTCAGTGACATCTTTCTTTAACCAGTTGAAACTGCTTATACATCCAGAGCATAGTTTTCCCCTGACTAGATAGTGTGTGCTTTCAACACAAGATAAGAGAGGGGAGGGGTGACTGGAGACCAAACTGAGAGGAGGGAGCTTCAGGACATGCTGGGAGAGCTTCTGCTTCCTCAGGCTCCCATGTTTGTTTCCCGTGTCTGTGTGGTCACTCTAAGGTTTTAGGAATCTCAGATCTTACTCTGTTGAGAATAACTGGCTCCTTGTCAGTGTTTTATTCTGAGATGTTCCCAACTTTAAAGTGCTTTGTCAAGGAAGGACACTGAAATCCCAAGTCCCTTTATTTAGATAGCAGCATGGTCGACAGCTGACCTACCCCAGAATTTATATGCTGATAATCATGACGCAAGCATCATAAATAACAAGTTCACAGGAAGTGTTTATTGCCTTCTACGGTTGCTATGTTGGGAACAAGAAAGTATTGCATAATACTGAGGAGATAAGTGAGAGTAAAGAGTAACTTGACCTTCCTCTTGCTTCTTTTGTCAAAGCAAAGTGTCCTCCACGTTGAGTAACTAAAAAGAGCCTCCTTCTAGAACACATATAGGCCCCTGTTAACACAGAGTCTATTTTCTTGTTTCTTTCTCTGAATGACGGTTTTGTTAGAGGAAACCAACAGGAACTGGTAGTTTGCAGGAGGGTCAGCTTCCGAGAGCATGTCCTCTTTTCCCACGCACAGTCACTACTGAAAGAAGTTATTGTACAAGCCAAGGTATCAGAGTGCTCTCCTGGCCATGCTGGTGCCTGGCTCTGGTTTTGTAAGACGAGGAACACTGTCTGTCCACCAACAGACACCCATGATGAGGCCTGTCGGGTCAGGTTTATCTGACACCCCCAATTACTACTGCTTGCTCATCATTCTTCTACTTCTACTTCATAAGACTTTCCAGCATCATGTGTGACCCGAATCATCACTGAATATTCTCATGGCCTTCAAGACACAGCTGTGTCTTTGGAGTCTGTTTCTTCAATGTATTGTCGTCTCTGCCCCACTGCCTGGCCTGGGTGCACAGGTGTTAAGCTTGGTATAGACTCTGACTTCGTGTCTATGATGTGTTACCACAAAGAGTTAACCTTGCTCCTTTGGAAGACTGTGACCAAGACTGCAAGCTTAAAAGAAAACATTTTGAGAAAATTTTTATTAAAAGTAGTCAACATGCACAATTTGAGATGCACCTTGGTATAAAAGAATGTTTTCAAAATGTTGACGATAAGTGAAATTTTGGTAAGTTCATTTTCAAATACTTACTGCATACTTCTTGTTTAAGTCTATACTCAGAAATGTGGGGACAATTTAAAAAGTGATCCTTACTCATAAGTTAATTTAGTATGGGAAAGGAAATACATAAGCACAAAGTTTGGTACATTCTAGTTAACTACTGAGTAAAGAATGAGTTGTGAGCAAGCAAATGAATGTAATACCATTACTAGATGAAAAAGACATGAAACATCAAATACTATGAGATGTGTTTAGATAAATGTTAGGGGAAATGATGGGGGAATGTCTTTCATTTGGTGAAAAAAAAAAACATACAGTCAATATAATCTCAAGTTATAACCTTGCAAATGTAAAATATAAAAGAAACTTAAAAATACTGACTACTGGGTGGAGGCTCTTATAGGCAATTTTAATATTATTCACATTTTTCTGTATTTCTGTGCTTTTGATCATGACTGCATATTACTTTTAAAGAAAATAAGTTATTTTAAAATGGTATAGAAAGTAAGTGCTTTGAGTTCCAAAGAAAGATATCACTTTGCACTGGAGTTGTTTGGCAGGGTAAGTGAATTCTGGGCTGGTTATGCAATTTAGATAGAAGAAAGGTGAAATGTGTTTCAAACAGGCAACCGGGCAGGAATGAGATCAAATCGAATGATGTTTTTAGATCACCTATGGAATATTTTTTTCACTGAACTCTTGGAAAGACAAGATTTCTTCTGGGTCTGCTCTGTATATATTTGGTGACAACATGGCTGCCTATGGAACAGTCTTGCACAACTTTTCCATCCTAGCATCCCAATATCAAGAATCCCTTAGAAGAAATGGAGTAGCTCTCATAGTCAACAAGAGTCCGAAATGCAGTACTTGGATGCAATCTCAAAAATGACAGAATGATCTCTGTTTATTTCCAAGGCAAACCATTCAATATCACAGTAATCCAAGTCTATGCCCCAACCACTAATGCTGAAGA
Organism: Neotragus moschatus; assembly: GCA_006410615.1. NCBI lineage: Eukaryota > Metazoa > Chordata > Mammalia > Artiodactyla > Bovidae > Neotragus > Neotragus moschatus. Next base: position 10,476 of record SJYA01005199.1, read on the forward strand.
AGCTGAAGGTGAAGTCTGTGGAGACCTACAACACCTTCTAGAATTAACATCCCCAAAATATGTCATTTTCATTATAGGAGACTGGAATGCAAAAGAAGGAAATCAAGAGATACCTGGAATAACAGGCAAGTTTGGCCTTGGAGTACAAAATGAAGCAGGGCAAAAGCTAATAGAGTTTTGTCAAGAGAATGTGCTGGTTATGGCAGACACTCTCTTCCAGCAACACAAGAGAAGACTCTACACACGGGCATCACCAGCTGGTCAATACCGAAATCAGATTGATTATATTTTTTGCAGCTAAAGATGGAGAAGCTCTATACAGACAGCAAAAACAAGACCAGGAACTGACTGTGGCTCAGATCATGAACTCCTTATTGTAAAATTCAGACTTATATTGAAGAAAGTAGGGAAAACCACTAGACCATTCAGGTATGACCTAAAGGAAATTGCTTACGATTATACAGTAGAAGTGAGAAATAGATTCAAGGGATCAGATCTGATAAACAAGAGCACCTGAAGAACTGTGGACGGAGGTTCATGACATCGTACAGGAGGCAGGGATCAAGACCATCTCCAAGAAAAAGAAATGCAAAAAGGCAAAACGGCAGTCTGAGGAGGCCTTACAAATAGCTGTGAAAAGAAGAGAAGTGAAAGGCAAAGGAGAAAAGGAAAGATATACTCATCTGAAAGCAGAGTTCCAAAGAATAGCAAGGAGAGATAAGAAAGCCTTCCTCGATGATCAATGCAAAGAAATAGGAAAACAACAGAATGGGAAAGACTAGAGATCACTTCAAGAAAATTAGAGATATCAAGGGAACATATCATGCAAAGATGGGAAAAATAAAGGACAGAAATGGTATGGACCTAACATAAGCAGAAGATATTAAGAAGAGGTGGCAAGAATACACAGAACTATTCAAAAAAGATCTTTATGACCCAGATAACCACGATGGTATGATCACTCACCTAGAGCCAGACATCCTGGAATGAAAAGTCAAGTGGGCCTTAGAAAGCATCACTACGAACAAAGCTAGTGGAGGTGATGGAATTCCAGTGGAGCTATTCCAAATCCTGAAAGATGATGCTGTGAAAGTGCTGCACTCTATATGCCAGCAAATTTGGAAAACTCAGCAGTGGCCGCAGGACTGGAAAAGGTCAGTTTTCATTCCAATCCCAAAGAAAGGCAATGCCAAAGAATGTTCTAACTACTACACAATTGCACTCATCTCACAAGCTAGTAAAGTAATGCTCAAAATTCTCCAAGCCAGGCTTCAGCAATATGTGAACCGTGAACTTCCAGATATTCAAGCTGGTTTTAGAAAAGGCAGAGGAACCAGAGATCAAATTGTGAACACCTGTTGTGTCATTGAAAAAGCAAGAGAGTTCCAGAAAAGCATCTACTTCTGCTTTATTGACTATGCCAAAGCCTTTGACTGGGATCTAAAGAGATGGGAATACCAGACCACCAGACCATGACTGAGCGACTGAACTGAACTAATCCCAAAAGCAAAGGGAAAGGAATGCATCACCCCTGAGCCTTAGAGGCCTTAAACCATCTCTTGAAGTACAGTATTCTCTCTCTTATTCATCTTAGAATATCCTGGCTTATTTGTCCTCTGTGCCCTTATTATATATTTGTTTTAATATAGCGATAATGTTATTTTCCATTTAAACGACTGAAATAACATTAAAAAAATATTCTCCCAGGAAGCCTTGCCATGTTTATTGCATTATTTTTATATCCTATTTGTATAGAAGCCAAGCACTCCCAGAACATATGCAAACACCCTTAGAAAAGCATTGTTAAAGCTTCCAAAAATAAATTACCAATTCGGAATTTTTAAAAAACAATGCACATTTCATTTTTTCCATTAACTGTCATGAAAAACAAGTTGCTTGACAGAAACAAACTGACTAGCAACCAGAAAGTAAACATGTTCAGTCACTCAGTTGTTTCTGACTCTTTGTGGCCCCCATAGACTGCAGCACTCAAGGATTCCTTGTCTATCAACATCTCCCATAGCTTGATCAAACTCATGTCCATTAAGTCAGTGTTGCCATGCAACCATCTCATCCTCTGTTGTCCCCTTCTCCTCCTGCCTTCAATCTTTCCCAGCATCAGTCTTCTAGTGAGTCGGCTTTTCGCATCAGGTGGCCAAAGCTTCAGCATCAGTATTTCCAATGAATATTCAAGGTTGATGTCCTTTGGGATTGACTGATTTGATCTCCTTGCAGTCCAAGGGACTCTCAAGAGTCTTCTCCAACACCATAGTTCAAAAGTATCAATTCTTTGGTTCTCTGCTTTCTTTATGGTCCAACTCTCACATCCATACCTGACTACTGGAAAAACCATAGATTTGACTAGACAGACCTCAGGTGGCAAAGTAATGTCTCTGCTTTTTAACATGCTGTCTAGGTTGGTCATAACTTTCCTTCCAAGAAACAGGTGTCTTTTACCTTCATGGCTGCAGTCACCATCTGCAGTGAATTTGGAGTCCAAGAAAATAAAGTCTGTTACTGTTTCCATTGTTTCCTCATCTATTTGCCGTGAAGTGATGGAACCAGATGCCATGATCTTCATTTTCTGAATGTTAAGTTTTAAGCCAAATTTTTCACTCTCCTCTTTCACTTTCATCAAGAGGCTCTTTAGTTCCTCTTTGTTTTTTGCCATAAGGGTGGTGTCACCTGCATATCTGAGGTTATTGATATTTCTCCCGGCAATCTTGATTCCAGCTTGTGCTTCAGCCTGGCATTTCATGTGATGTACTCTGCATATAAGTTAAATAAGCAGGGTGCCAATACACAGCCTTGACATTCTCCTTTCCCAATTTGGAACCAGTCTGTTGTTCTATGTCCAGTTCTAACTATTGCTTCTTGACCTGCATACAGATTTCTCAGGAGGCAGATAAGATGGTCTGCTATTCCCATCTCTTGAAGAAGTTTCTAGTTTGTGATCTGCACATCCAAAGGCTTTACCATAGTTGATGAAGCAGAGGTAGCTGTTACATAGGCCTTTCCAGGTTCATTTCTATTTAGGAGGAAATTGACCTCATCCTGTACATTATTGTTTGAAAATTTTGAATTGCATGTAACTTCAATAAATAAAATGCCTCTCCCACTTCCTTATCTTTCCCTGTGGCCCCTTCTACTGTTCTCTGTTAAATTTATAACTTCAGACATGTATGTAGATATAAAATGCCAGATTTAGATTAATGCACACTGACAGGGGAAAAGGGTAGGTCATAAAGAAAGGAAATTTACTTTAAAATGTGATGATTTTGTTTCTGCTTCTACAGCAATGGCCTAATCCCTTTCTAGTGCTTTTGGTATCGTTTCTGAAAATGCCCTAAGGATCTTATGGATAGGAAATTTTAGGACTCCTGGCCATAGCTGCAGTAAGGCAGGACCTGGTGAATTACTCTGTATAATAAAGACAACTGAAGTTTTGCATTTACAAGAAAACCAAGAATTGAAATGAGATACCCTATGATTACAGAAAAGATTTGAGGGGATGAGAGTCTATTGGGAGAAAGGCCTTCTTGAGAAGAGGGTGAAAAGCCACAGCTTAAAGGAGGACCAGCCCTGAGAAAAATCTTGATAGGCTGATATGATATAGTTCAAGGGTTGACCAACTTGTCCTCTTATGGCCAGAAATCAGTGTTTGGCTTTGTGTGCCATGCAGTCTCCTAATCTCTGTGGCATGCACTCAGGTCTGCTGTTGTGACATGAACGAGCCACAGACGTTGAGTAAGGAATGTGTGTGCCTGGTTCCAGGATAGATATTTACAAACAGTGATGTTTAGTTCAGTGATTTCTGCTATTCAGTCTCAGGTGTGTGCCACTTTTGGTTGTAGCCTAACTTCCCTTTCCATCCCAAACCCTAAGCAAACAGGAACATGTTTATTACAACAGCTTCTGGTAAAGCTACTTTCCATAGGTGGGATGATAGATAAGGTCTGGTTCAAGCTCCAGTGGAGGAGGACAGAAAGGAGACAGCAGTCATTGGAGGCCAGGAGAGGCCAAGAATTCAGTGGACGTCAGAGCAGGGGAGAAGGGTAAGGCCAGAGTCTCCACAGGACTCTTAAGAGGTCCTACACTTTTAAGGGAGTTAGAGGGCTTGGAGTCTCACCCAAGGAGTTAATGCTTAGATTCCACACGAGAAAGAAAATCTTACTATTTCTCCAAGTTTATTGCATAAATGCAAAGTATAGGAATGTTTTGGAAAACTAGAAAAAAACAGTGCCTGTGCACAGCCCTGACAGAGTTATCACCCCGAATCACTGGAAAAAACAAGAGTCCCAGAAAACAACAACAACGCTTTGTTACCAGTTGTCCAACTAATGATGTATCATACTCAAATCCTGTTTCCATTTCCAACATTTGAACTGTTGAAAAACATTTTAGTTCAGTGTGTGTATTAGATACTTGATACTTGCTTGATTTGCAGAGTTTGAGGATGAACACTATTGCCTTCTTTGAAATGTAACTGGATAATCACTTTTTAAGATTTTTCATCTCTTATTGCTGGTTGGCAATGGATAAAAAAGGAAGAAAAGTTTCTCAATTATCTGTTTCTTATAATTTCTTAAAAGAAATTATTGGAGGGGGAAATGGCAGCCCAGTCCAGTGTTCTTGCCTGGAGAATCCCACGGACAGAGGAGCTTGGCAGGCTACAGTCCATGGGGTCACAAAGAGTCAGATGCGACTGAGTGAACTAACTTAAAAGGAATTAGATAGCAGCTTTCATTTTGAAATCTAGAGCATAATTTGCCTCAAGTTTTTGAAATAGTTGCAGTGTCTAAAAGGAAAAACATAACTAAATCCCAGCTTTCGAGGCTAAATACTTATTAGGAAATAATAATAAAACCATATCTACTGTTTCTGGGCTTCCCTTGCTGGCTCAGTGGTAAAGAATCCACCTGCCGATGCAGGAGACAGGGGCTGGATCCCTGGGTCGGGAAGATCCCCTGGAGAAGGAAATGGCAACCTACTCTGGTACTCTTGCCTTCGAAATCACATGGACAGTGGAGCCTGGTGGGCTAGAGTCCACGGGGTCTTGAAACAGTTGGACATGACTTAGTACTAAAGAACAGCAATCCACCGTGTTAGAAGAATCTAAATTGCCTATTAGACCAGGGCCCATGCCTTAAAATGATACATTTCACTATTGCCAAAGTAATGTGATTACTAAATATTGTTCGCCACAACATTGTGACATGGAGGCTTCACAACGTCAATGCCGTTGCAGTGCAATCTTACAAGGCCTCCTCTTCCCCTGTGGCGAAGACACCAGTTCTGTTTTCTGTACAGTTACCCACAGTTAGGAGAGCAGCAGCAGTTGTCCTGAAGGTATGCGAGAACTGAAAGCAAACAGAAGTATTATATTTAATCACACTCTTAAAAATGTCAGTAATTTTTCTGACATCCATCTGAGACCCTGTGTTAAATGAAGTAAAACTTCAATTAAGGAAATTAGAGTTTAGGTGGGATAAGTATCTGGATGAGGGTCTCATAGCTGGTCAGTGGGTGTGAACACGGCTCTTAGTGATTGCAAAGCCCAGTGTCTTACCTAATGTACTGCTCTGCTTCTTTGTGGGTAGTTTAATAAGCACTTCATTTTACATAAATGAAATGATGAATCATGCAATACCAGTACCTTTCGACTTCAAACCTGGGTTGGGGTTAGAGATTTAAAAATAGAAGCACAAGAAGTTACCTCACCCCACCGCTTCCAGAGACCTCCTCACTCCTCAGTTACTCTCTCCCTCCCGTGGAGATTAGATGATAGCATCACTTGAGATGAAAGCAGAGACTGTGAGTCAGGAGCAAAGTTTCCACAGGATGAGGAAGGTCAACTTGAGATTAGGCGAGAGGGACCACAGAGGGCTGGACAGCCACAGGGTATGGGCTTCCAAGGAGCAGTGACTAAGTGCTTAGGCGAGTAACGGCGCGAAAGTGGTCTTGGGTGCTGGGAGGTACACAGGGTGTGAGAAGACACAACTGTAGTGAGTATGTGTTCAAAGAATGGCTGAGCAGGTGGTTGACAGTGACGAATGTGAATTTTTTTTTCCAGTAGTTTTTCCAGTAGTTATGTATGGATATGAGAGTTGGACTATAAAGAAAGTTGAGCACTAAAGAACTGATGCTTTTGAACTGTGTTGTTGGAGAAGACTCTTGAGAGTCCCTTGGACTGCAAGGAGATCCAAACAGTCCATCCTAGAGGAAATCAGTCCTGGATATCCACTGGAAGGACTGATGCTTGAAAAGACTCTGATGCTGGGAAAGATTGAAGACAGGAGGAGAAGGGGGCGACAGAGGATGAGATGATTGGATGGCATCACTGACTCGATGGACATGAGTTTGAGCAAGCTCCAGGAGCTGGTGATGGGCAGGGAGGCCTGGCGTGCTGCAGTCCATGGGGTTGCAAAGAGTCGGACACAACTGAATGACTGAACTGAACGTGAATATAGGGCAATGCAGAAAGCCTTTCCAAAGAGCGGCCTTAATAGTTTTGAATTCTACACATAATACTAATGAAAGCCTATGGCTTTATCTAACTGTGGACAAGACAGTGTTTTGTATAGAGATGAGAGTGGATTCGAGGCAGAAACAGAGGCCGAGATTAACAGGCTCCGTGGAGAAGTCTAACATTATTTCTCAGTAATCAGTGCATGACTTCTTGTTCAACACTCGTCACAAATCACTGATGCACTGTAGTAAACACAGAGTAAAATATCAAATATGCTGCTAACAGTATTTTCTCCCACCATTGTCCTGAGGGGTAGGGCTCGGGGTAAGGAGTTTGGTGGTGGCCAAAAAGATGACAGAGGATTTGATGAGTGTGGGAAAACCCAAAGCAGAGGGTGGGAAATACACAGGCTAAGTAGACATCCCGAATCTGGGAAAGTGGAGGATTCAGGAGGCATGTGAAATCACCGATACTGTGATGTGTCTAAAACTAAGTTTGCTCACTCAGCTCAGTGTTAGTAGAGGAAAACAGTGAAACTTGGGATGAGTTTAGGACAAGCTGGAGGTGTACCGTTTAACATGGCAGCAAGTTGTGGCAGCATTTCCCCAGGGAGAGGAGTGGCAGTTTCATCCATCAGAACTCTTCATTCTCAGGGCCCCAAACCCCTAGAAGGTATTGCTGACCACCACACTGCTTTCCTCTGGATACTTAACACACCTGAGCTCACTGACCAGTGTTTGTAGCTGGTATTTCTCCTGCTAATATCGCTGTCTGGCTGCTTCATTCCTAGTATCCTCTCTAAACAGGGCATGAAAAAGTATCTCCTTAAAAAAAAAAGCATAAGCAATTAGATGTTTCGCTAAGAAATTAAAATGAGAAAAAATACATCTACACATGCACCTAGAAAGATCTCAATGAGGTCTACTCTAACCATTGTGTTAAAGATTGCCACCCCCGTGTTCCTGACCTCTCCTCTTCTGCTCTTTTCCTCATAGCATTTATCCCCTGTGATACAGGTGTTCCAGGTGGCTCAGTGGTAAAGAATCCACCTGCCAATGCAGGAGCCACAAGAGACCCAGGTTCGATCCTGGAGTTGGGAAGAGCCCCTGGAGAAGGAAATGGCAACCTTCTCCAGTATTCTTGCCAGAAGAATCCCATGGACAGAGGAGCCTGGCAGGATAGAGTCCATGGGTTCACAAAGAGTCAGACATGACCGAGCAACTCAGCGTGCACACACACGCATCCCCTGTAATATAATTCATTAATTATCTTGTTTCTAGTGTCTTCCTCCACTACCACAGAAACTCCTTCTAGGCAGAGAAGAAACGTCTGCATCCTGATTATTTAGGCTTAGAATGTCCTTCTCTACTTTAAGTTATGCATTATTTCTAAGATGAATATAAAGGACATTTTGTTACCCCAAGAAGTGAATCAAACCAAAAATATGCTTTTTAATATTTTGAAATTTTCGTAAACAAAACTTAATAGGTCTCTTTCTGAATTGCTTGTTATCCCCAAAAGTGAAGCAGGCCAAAAATAAACGTTTTTAAAATGTTTTGAAATTTTCATGAATTACACATAATAGGTTTCATTATGAGATGCTTACATGTTTCGGAGGTTTGCTCTCTGACCTTTAAGATCAAAGAGGACTATGATCTTTTCCCCAGCCACACTCCTGGTTGTCATTTGTCAGAGAGAGAATGCACGTCCATGGATGTTACATGTTTATAAACCGAAAAAAACAGCAGCCAGGCCTTAAGAGATGGAATACTCAAAGAAATGGTATGTGATCTAAGATCGACTAATAAGATTATAAGATAATGATTTCTAAAGAAGTACTTTTATGAAACGGTTATCAAATCTTGTTTATGATTGTGGATGACTAATACAAGCATATGATCTTAAATTACCTGGGTGAAACAAGGTAACAGTTAGACTTGGGAATTTGACCCTCCAGTTGATGAGCAAGCTATGAGGATGAGGATGAAAGAGGGAGTAGATCCTTCCCTTTAGGTCACCGGCATGTCTAGGCACAGACTTAAATACCAGGAGGCCTTAGAAATATAATAGGCAGCTTGGACAAGGAGACAGGTTTGAGAGAAAATGAGGGAGCGGAGGCAGAGTTGAACAAGGTTTATTTCCTACATGAAACTATTCCTTCAATATTGAGTGAAGTGTTTATCTACTATAAATAACCAACACAGAGAGCCAAACAAAATGAAGAAACAAAGGAAAATCTTCAAATGAATTAACAAAATAAAAACTTCAGGAAATAATGAAATTGAGGTGAGTTATTTACATGATAAAGAATTCAAAGTAAAGGTCATAAAGATAGTCACCAAACTGGGGAGAAGAATGGATGAAAGTAGTGAGAATGTCAACAAAGATTTGGAAAATAGAAGAAACTAAATAAGATAGGAAGAAATATCATAACCTTAGATATGCAGATGACACCACCCTTATGGCAGAAAGTGAAGAGGAAAGAGAAAAGTCTGAACAGTGTCAGACTATATTTTTGAGCTCCAAAATCACTGCAGATGGAGATTGCAGCCATGAAATTAAAAGACGCTTACCCCATTGGAAGGAAAGTTATGACCAACCTAGATAGCATATTCAAAAGCAGAGACATTACTCTGCCAACAAAGGTCCATCTAGTCAAGGCTATGGTTTTTCCAGTGGTCATGTATGGGTGTGAGAGTTGGACTGTGAAGAAAGCTGAGCACCGAAGAATTGATGCCTTTGAACTGTGGTGTTGGAGAAGACTCTTGAGAGTCCCTTGGACTGCAAGGAGACCCAACCAGTCCATTTTGAAGATCCACCCTGGGATTTCTTTGGAAGGAATGATGCTAAAGCTGAAACTCCAGTACGTTGGCCACCTCATGCGAAGAGTTGACTCATTGGAAGAGATTCTGACACTGGGAGGGATTGAGGGCAGGAGGAGAAGGGGACGACCGAGGATGAGATGGCTGGATGGCATCACCAACTTGATGTACATGAGTTTGGGTGAACTCCGGGAGTTGGTGATGGACAGGGAGGCCCAGCGTGCTGCAATTCATGAGGTCACAAAGAGTCAGACACGACTGAGCGACTGAACTGAACTGAACTGAAACAAGATAGAAGTCACAGAGCTAAAGAATACAATAACTGATCTGAAAAATACGATAGAAGGACTCAAGAGCAGGCCAGATGAAGGAAACAAAGAATCAGTGTGTTGGAAGACTGGGCAGTGGAACTCACTCAAGAGAGCAACAAAAAGAAGAAAAAATTAAAGAGTGAGTAGACCTCAGGAACCCATAGACCATATCAAGAAGAGTAACATTAACATCATAGGGATCCCAGGAGGAGAAGAAAAAGAAAAAGGAGCAGAAATCTTATTTGAAAAATAATGACTGAAATCTTCCTTACCCTGGGGAAGGAAACCAACATCCAGTTCCATGGTGCTGGGAGAGTTCCAAATAAAGGGAACCCAAAGACACCCACACCAATACACATTATAATTAAAATGTGAAAAGTTAAAGATAAGAAAAGATTATAGTATCCACAGGTGTAAAACACCTCGTTACATACAAGAGAACCCATAAAACTAAAGCTGGCTTTTCAGCAGAAATTTTGCAGACCAGGAAGGAACACAATCTAAAGTGATTCAAAGTGATAAAGGAACAAAACTCCCTTTAAGACTACTCTCTACCCAGCAATGTTATCACTCAGAAATGAAAGAGAGAGAAAGTTTCGCAGGCAAGCAAAAGCCACTAGATCAGCCTTACAAGCGATGTTAAAGGGACTTCTTTATGCTGAAAGAAAGGGGGCTAATTAGTACAAAGGACATATATGAAAGGAAACATCTCACTGGAAAGGTGAATATATAGTAAAAGTTGTGAGTTAATCACCTGTAAATCTCGTATGAATTTTAAGAGACAAAATTAGTAACAGCAACTATGATTACAACCGTTACTTAAAGGATACTCAGGACAAACAGATGCAACACGCAATGTTAGAGACAAATGTGAGATGACAGAGTGAAAATGCTGATTCTTACAATAGAAGCAAACTTAAGCTGTTCTCAACTTAAAATAGACTATTATGTGTAAGTTGCTGTACATAAGTATCAGAGAGCAAAAAAAAAACACAAACAAACAAAAAAACACCCATAGTAAATACACAAAAGAGAAAGAGAGAGGAAACTCAAGCATACCATTAAAGAAACTCATCAAACCACAAAAGAAAATATACCAAGATTGAGAGAGAGAGTAGTAAACAATAGCTTCAGTTCAGTTCAGTGGTTCAGTCGTGTCCGACTCTATATAGCTTAGTTTAACATTTTTTTAAGTTAACTGTTTTAGAGCCTTTTAGGTTCAGGACAGAATTGAAGGGAATGTTCAGAGAGTTCTCGTATACCCACAGCCCTAATAAAAGCATAGTCTCATTATCAGCACCCCTTGCCAGAGTTACATTGGTTGTAATTGATGAAGCTACACTGACACATCGCAATCACCAAACGTTACAGTTTGCATGAAGGTTCACTGTTGGTTTGCAGATGTTATCAATTTCGACAGACATGGGACACGCATCCGTCATTACGGTGTCATACAGGGCATTTTTATCTCCCCCAAATTTCTCAGTGCTCTGCCTGTTAGCCCCTCCTCCTACCCAAGCACTGGCAACCACTGATGTTTTTATTGTCTCCAAATTATAGAACCAATTCTTTAAAATTATGAATGATTTTACTATGAATTAAAATAACAAAATGAATCAAATGACTGCCTAAATAATTAATATTTGATGGTATTCAGACATGTTGTTAACGTCATTGAAATTTCGTATATGACTGAGTTCTGTACATAATTATTCTGTGTAAAAATATCTATGAATCATTATGGTTTACAGATTTGTGATTTTCAGTAGATAATCTCTGTCATTATTATTTTCTTACTGCTGGACTGTTTTTATAATTGATTACTGAAGAAACAGCAGGATATATATACTGCCTTTGATACTACTCATGATGAAAACAGAGAAAAGAAAAATAATAAAAGAAGCCAAGAGAAATTATAATCACAGAATCAGGGGTAATAAAATTATAATGAAAACTGTTCTCTCATAATAAATTTAAAATATTGGCATAATGGTTATATGCATGTTTCCATAATTGTATATAATCAACATTGACTCAGTTAAATGTTTGTTGTTGTTGTTCAGTTGCTAAGTTGTAAATCGTGTATATTCAATAAGGGCTTAATATCCAGATTATATGAAGAAGGCATACAACTTAATATCCAAGAACAAACGATGTGATTAAAGCATGGGCAGAGAACCTGAACATTCTTCCAAAGAAGATAAACATACAGCCAGCATGAGAAATGGCCCATATCACTAACCGTCACGAAATGCAAATCAAAACCACTATGAGATATCACTCTATATGTTTCAGAATGGCCATTATCAAAAAGACAAAAAAATGTGATTGGTGAGGAAGTGAAGAAGAAAGATACCTCATTCACTGTTAACGGGATTATAAGTTGGTGTAGCTACTATGGAAAACAGTAGGGTTGTTCCTCAAAAAATTAAAAATAGAACTACCATATGATCTAGCATTTCCACTTTTGTGTGTTTACTAGAAAAAGTTAAGAATGCTAGAAAAGATATGTGCACCTTGTGTTCATTGCAGCATTATTTGATCTAGTCTTTAAGTGACCTAGTGAAAGAAAGAAAGTGACAGTGAAAGTCATTCAGTTGAGTCCCACTCTTTGAGACCCCATGGACTATCCATGGAATTCTCCAGGCTAGAATACTGGAGTGGGCAGCCTTTGCCTTCTCCAGGGGATCTTCCCAACACAAGAATCAAACCCAGGTTTCCCACATTGCAGGTGGATTCTTTACCAGCTGAGCCACACGGGAACCCCAAGAATACCAGAGTGGGTAGCCTATCCCTTCTCCAGTGAATCCTCCTCACCCAATTGAACCAGGCAAAATCTTTACCAGCTGAGCTATCAGGGAAGCCCAAATGTCCATCAACAGATGAATGGAATTGGTATAGGTATACAATGGAATATTACTCAGCCATAAAAAGTGAAACATTGCTGTTTGTGACAACATGGATGGACCTATGCAAAGTGAAATATTACAGAAAGACAGACTCTGATTTCATGTATGCGTGGAATCTAAAAAACAAGTGAACAAACAAAACAAAATAGAAACAGACTCAGAGATACAGAGAAAAACCCAGGGTTGCCTGAGGGAAGAGAGTGAAGGAGATGGGCAAAACAGGTGAAGGGGATGAAGGCGGTACACACGTTCACTTACAAATGGGTCACGGTGATACAAGGTACCACATACGGAACATAGTCAGTACCATTGTAACGAGTCTGTACGGCATGGTAACTAGACATGTTCATTATTTCATAATGTATATCATTTATAAATTATAAAAATAATGTGTAAAATATAATTGCTATGTTGTACACCTGAAACTAGTAATATCATAAGTTAATATACTTCAATAAAAGCTCGAGAGGGACGGTCCACTAGCCAACAATAAATGCAGCTAAGAGAATGTGAAGGAAGAGGAAAAATGAAGAATGACCAGAGGCTTGGGGAAATTATTTCATTGTTTGGAGAAGAATAATGAGGAAGTGAGTAGTATAATTCCTGGGATTGTATTGCTATTTTAAGAAGTAACACAAACAGATTTAATTTTCTCTAATATCCTTTAATTTCATCACTAAGGAGAATGATCTCTATACTGGGAAGGATTACTATCAAAGCAGAGCAATTTTACCTGTTTAAACCCACAGTTTCTAATAAATTTCCTCCTAAAAAAAAAAATACACAACCAGAAGGACCATGCAGTACATCACAGCAATTTTCAAATATCTGAGAGATTACTCTGTGGAAGAAGAATTAGAATTTTTCTTTCTAACCCTGGAAACAAATCAGGATCACGTGGAGGGAGTTATGGGAAAACTTACTGACTCACGAATAGATGCCTTCTTATCCCAGCTGACCTCACTGCCTGAGACAAGACAAGCAGCAGAAGGGGAACCTGTGAGTCACTATCTAGAAGCTAAGAATGAGAAGTGATCCCACTCTACGCATATTTCCCACTTAAATCACCACGAGAAAATAATAGCAGGAGAATGTTACAAATGACTACTTATCCATGGGAGACCACAAAGAAGAAGAAAGCCCATCTCCACCTGCAATATATCCTTTATTTCTAAGGACAAGATTAAATTCTTACCTCTTTAATTCACCTTCACTCCTAGTCTCTGCACAACTTAATGCAGTAGTTTCCTGATCATCTCGAGACGTTTTTTTTTTTTAACTTGTCTTTAGGGAACCTCAGAAAGTTATTTGTGTGTATTTCTATCTGGGAAATTATAAACTCCTTGATAACAGGGAAGATGGCTAACTGAAATATATGCACTCTCCGATACCTAGCCTAAAGATGGTTAAGCTTGGGGTGCTCAAAAAATATTTGTTGGTTTAAGGTAAGAATGATGCCTTTGCCCCGAAGACTCAGTAAGACTCAGAGGAAATAACTAACCATCCTGACTCTTTGTAACCCCTATGGACTGTGGCCTGCCAGGCTCCTCTGTCCACGAGATTTTCCAGGCAAGAATACTGAAGTGGGTTGCCATTTTCTCCTCCAGGGGATTTTCCTGACCAGGGATTAAACCTGAGTTTCCTGTGTCACCTGCATGGCTGACTCTTTACCCACTGAGCCATTGGGGAAAGCCCAATATAAAAAGCAAAGGTGCCATAAAATCATTTAGAGCAGGCCCAAAATTTGGAACGTTTCATTATTTAATTTTTCATCATTTTTGATAGTCTCTCAGTACTATGAGAAATGTCAGGAAGGATTCTCAGCCAAGCTCTTCATGTGTTCCAACGCACAACAGAGCTAAAGCCGATAACGTACAAGGCAAGGGGCACAGTGCACAGTTATGTAACCGTGAGGTAGTTACGGGAACCTCTGAGAACTTTGCCTCTTGATTATCTAAGACACGGGGTCAGGGCAGTCCCCATTTGTTGCAGAGACTGCTGAAATCTCCCATATTCGCTTTCCTCCTTTTCATTAGTAACAGGACCCTGTACTTTTCACTGGATCCTTGGCCACCTTCCTAAAGGCTTCATTCCTCAGCTTTCCTTATTGCCATGTGACTATGTTCCATCTAGAGAGATGCAAGTGGGGTGGTTTGAAAGTGTCTTTAGAGGGATCAGTGCTCCCTCCCTCCAGTCTTCCTCTTTGCTGAAGGGTGTTTGGACCATGAGTTGAGATGGACACTGTCATGGAAGGTCCCAGGTTTCTCGGGCTCTTGGAGCCACCATATGAACCCTGGGCTGCTGATGGTTCTTAATCAGAGAGAGAAGTAACCTGGTATCTTTTTCCTCCTGTCTTTTACAGCTTAGTCTAATCTTAACAGATATGCCAGTTCTTCCTGGAACAGTGACGTGTAAAGATGATGGGAGCCATGTGAGTGTAGCTGTGACAGGGAATATTTTTGTAGACAGAGTGAGTCAACTTTGTGTTTAGGTAGTGATTGAATTTTGCTTAGTGTTAACTCCTTTTTTATTGGCTATCTTGTAAAATCTTAAGCTTGCCAGCATGGCACCCCACTCCAGTACTCTTGCATGGAAAATCCCATAGATGGAGGAGCCTGGTGGGCTACAGTCCATGGGGTTGCTAAGAGTCGGACACGACTCAGTGACTTCACTTTCACTTTTCACGCATTGGAGAAGGAAATGGCAGCCCACTCCAGTGTTCTTGCCTGGAGAACCCCAGAGACGGGGGAGCCTGGTGGGCTGCCATCTATGGGGCTACACAGAGCCAGACACAACTGAAGTGACTTAGTATCTGCAGCAGCAAATATTTAACCTTCAGAATTTCTGCAAATAGTTACTTTGAGAAGCACTTGAGTATCGAAGAATAATACTTGTGCTCGCTCTGTGTTTCCTTCTGCTGGTCTTCTGTCATGCATTTAAACCTTGCCTTAGGAACATAGACTTTTGATGTAATAAACGTTGCTCTTAATGTTCTCACTGTGACTAAGCTAGAGCTTTGAAACAAAAATATGCAGCATTCACCTGAATCTAACACAACGTTGTTAACTGACTATACCCCGATATAAAATTTAAAAATTAAAAAATAAATAAAGTGAGTTTATAAGTGAAAAAATATATATATGAAGCAAGTCCCAGCCTCTGTATGACTGTAATTATTGTAAAACACTAATATACTATAGCGGTGATTATATGATAATTTTTCCTGACCTGATTTCCCATCTCTGTGAAATACTTTTATTGGAGCCCACAGAGCTCCCCTGAGTATTAGAAGTTTGGGCAGCCGTGAATCTAAACTGTGGTTCAAGAAGAGTCATGAGATTCCTTTTGTCTTTGTTGTTGCCTACTCGCTAAGTCGTGTCCGACTCTTTACGACCCCATGGCTGTGGCCCGCCAGGCTACTCACTCTGTCCATGGCATTTCCCAGGTAAGAATACTGGAGTGGGTTGCCATGCCCTCCTCCAGGCAACCTTCCCAACCCAGGGATCAAACCCACATGTCTCTCGTTACAGGCAGATTCTTTACCACTGAGCTACCTGGGAAGCCCAACAAGTGAGTTTTTCTGGGCCTCTCATTTTTAACACTCCAAGGAACCTTTCCATCTAGGGGCTTTCTTTTTCCTTTTTAATTCTAAAAAAGAACTTTTTAAAAAAGTTATTTCTTCCATACTTCCTCCTTTTCATTTCTTATTTCTGTGGTTTTGGAGAAGACTCTTGAGAGTCCCTTGGACTGCAAGGAGATCCAACCAGTCCATCCTAAAGCCAGTCCTGAATATTCATTGGAAGGACTGATGCTGAAGCTGAAACTCCAATACTTTGGCCACCTGATGCGAAGAACTGACTCATTGGAAGAGACCCTGATGCTAAAAGAGTGAAGGCCGGAGGAGAAGGGAACGACAGAGGATGAGATGGTTGGATGGCATCATCAACTCAGTGGACATGAGTTTGAGTAAGCTCTGGGAGTTTGTGATGGACAGGAAGGCCGGGCGTGCTGCAGTCCATGGGGTTGAAGAGTTGGACATGACTGAGTGACTGACCTGAAGATTNAAAAGAGTGAAGGCCGGAGGAGAAGGGAACGACAGAGGATGAGATGGTTGGATGGCATCATCAACTCAGTGGACATGAGTTTGAGTAAGCTCTGGGAGTTTGTGATGGACAGGAAGGCCGGGCGTGCTGCAGTCCATGGGGTTGAAGAGTTGGACATGACTGAGTGACTGACCTGAAGATTCCTATTCTGAGAGAGATGGGAATACCAGACCACCTGACCTGCCTCTTGAGAAATCTGTATGCAGGTCAGGAAGCAACAGTTAGAACTGGACATGGAACAACAGACTGGTTCCAAATAGGAAAAGGAGTATGTCAAGGCTGTATATTGTCACCCTGCTTATTTAACTTCTATGCAGAGTACATCATGAGAAATGATGGACTGGAAGAAACACAAGTTGGAATCAAGATTGCTGGGAGAAATATCA
>SJYA01005200.1:0-17862 GCA_006410615.1 Neotragus moschatus
TGTGTCTGACTTATTTCACTCAGTATAATGCCCTCAAGGTCCATATTGTCAAAAACAGCAGGACTTCCTTCTTTTTTATGGCTGAATAATATTCAATTGTATATATATACCACATGATGGACAGTTAGACTGTTTCCGTGTCTTGACTATTGTGAATAAGGTTGCAATGGACACAGGGGTGCAGATATCTCTTCCAGATAGGGATTTCTTTCACATTAACTACACTGACCATTCGCGGGTCAAAAATTAAAAATTAAGAGATTTAATAAAAGAGAGATGAAGTCCATATAGCTCTTGCAGGAAAGAGACCCAGAGGTAATATGTCGGAAGCCCAGGCTCCTTTGGTCTTTGTAGCTCTGCTTATCCTCAGCGTCTGGTGTTCACCTCCTGGTACAGAATGGGCACGCCATCTCCAATCATCCTGTCCACATTCCAGCTACCAGAAGCGGGAGGGAGGCGGTAAGTGGGACACAGCAGAGTGCATTCCACTTCATTTCAGGACATACTAAGAAGGTGCACACACACCACTTCTGCTCCTATCCCATTGGCCAGCACTTAGTTATTTGGCTGCTGTGCCAGGCTGCAAGGGAGGCTGGAAAATGCAGACATGTTTGTGGGTAACCACGTGCCCAGCTAAAGTACTTGTATCTGATGTCACTGCTTTTTAATACACAGTCTAGCTTTGTCACTGCAATAAATGCACCCAAAAGCTAGAGTCCCTAACGCCTCCTGCCCCACGTTTTACTCCATTTGTCTCTGCAGCTCTGCCCCTGATTGCTGGCTACTTGCATCTGCCCCATACAGTAAAAAACACGGCGAGGGAACATTCGTGCCTCTGGACGGACTCGAGAAAGGGCACGAGCATCACCCACAGGACCCCAGAACCCTCATCCCGAGGCCCCAGGCTCTCTCCCTCTCGGCATCCCTGGCGCCCCGACGTCGAGCTACACCGTCAACCACCTCCACTCCCCGGGCGGCGGCAGCGCAGGCTGCAGCCTAGGGGACGGACCGGAGCCGCGGAGCTGGGACGCCAGGGTCCGAGCGGGGAACGGTATGCCATCTGCTCCGCCCGCCGGCGGGATTACAGTGTCCACCTCGCGGGGGCACCTCCATGCGCACCTTGGCGCCCCTGGGGCCGCCGCGGAGCCGCTGCCGACCAAGCAATTCAAATCCGGCGCGCCCCGAACAGCGCGGACCCGGGGGCACCGCGAGCAGCTGGTCGCCAGGCTGAGCTCCTGAAGCCATCAGCACGCCCTCCAAGGGTTCCGTGGAGGCGACGAGAAGGCGTGGGGCCGCGGCCCTGCGAATCCTTCTAGCGGGGCGCGGGGCTCTCTGAAGCCCGGGTGAGAAGGAAGCAGCAGCGCCCGGGGCCGGGGCCTGGGGCGGCAGGCTGGGGAGCCGTGGCTCCCGGGCGCCAGGAGAGGACTCCGTCCCTGACTCTCAGCAGCCAGTCCGCCCCCCTCGGTGGGCGGCAGCACCCGCCCCCTGTTAGTTCAGTTCAGTCACTCAGTCGACCCCGTGGACTGCAGGACGCCAGGCTTCCCTGTCCACCACCATCTCCTGGAGCCTACTCAAACTCATGTCCATTGAGTCGGTGATGCCATCCAACCATCTCATCTTCTGTCGTCCCCTTCTCCTCCCGCCTTCAATCTTTCCCAGCATCAGGGTCTTTTCAGATGAGTCAGTTCNACGCCAGGCTTCCCTGTCCACCACCATCTCCTGGAGCCTACTCAAACTCATGTCCATTGAGTCGGTGATGCCATCCAACCATCTCATCTTCTGTCGTCCCCTTCTCCTCCCGCCTTCAATCTTTCCCAGCATCAGGGTCTTTTCAGATGAGTCAGTTCTTTGCATCAAGTGGCCAGAGTACTGGAGTTTCAGCTTTGGCATCAGTCCTTCCAATGAATAGTCAGGGCTGATTTCCTTTAGGATGGACTGGTTGGATCTTCTTGCAGTCCAAGGGACTCTCAAGAGCCTTCTCCAACACCATAGTTCAAAAGCATCAATTCTTCAGCTCTCAGCTTTGTATTTCAACTCTCACATCCATACATGACTACTGGAAAAACCATAGCCTTGACTACACAGACGTTTGTTGCCAAAGTAATATCTCTGCTTTTTAATATGCTATCTAGGTTGATCATAACCAACTAGGTTGGTTATAACTCTGTTAGCTTGGGGCTCAATTGGCCACTAAGCCTCTGCAGGTATTTGTGTGGGAGGGCTAGACTTCCCTTTACTTGGTTGACTTGGTTTCCATTCATTAGTGCCAGGCAGTCTTCTCCAAATACTCCTCAGAGTCAGGATGCCTTCCTGCGTGAACCTGACTCCAGGGTCGGGATCTCAACACAGGCCAGCCACTGCAGTGCCCATCCTTGCTTCAGTAGCCTGGATTCCCGACAAGGGTCCTTTGTACATTGTGCACTCTGGGCTCTAGAACTGCCATGTCAAACCCTCACGTTAGACTCTATTCCATGCTCTCTTGGCTTCTGTTTCCTTGAAACAAACTAGAATAATCTGGAAATGACATTGACCAGGTTTCTTGGCCCTCCTCAATCAACAGAAATTGACCAGAGGCCAGTCAAGAAATCCAGGCAAGGCTCTTTTGGGGCCTCCACTGCAGCAGAGGGGAGCTATTACAAACAACATGTTCCTTACACGGGGTGATGGTAGGAGTGTGTCCACATGTGGAGCCTGCAGGGTGGCTCAGGTGATTGCCCATCCCTTTGGTGGTGGTGTGTGCAGGGGGCATGTGGAGTACAGTTTTAGAAGTGGCAGTTTGGTGTGTGTGGGTTTCTTTTTAAAATTTTCCCCAACTCGCATACACACAGTTGTTCTCAGTTGCTTGTAATTTTTTTGTGCCTTGTAGCTAAAGTAGATATTTGTCCAGGTACAAGCTTTACAGCACTGCAGCAAAGGGTCCCAGGTCCCAGACTCAGAACCTCTTGGGCCAAGGTTGCTGCCCAGTTCTGCCAAGAGGTCCCCATCTCCTAGATTTCCCATTTCCATAAACCTGTGGTAAATGCCAAAAGCCAGCCAAGGGAGCAAATCTAGCCTTAAATTTATTTGCTGTATGACCATCTAGGTATGCCTGGTAGTCTAGTCCAAAAACTCAAGCTGGGCCAGATTCCCTTTCTCAGAAACTTGAAATAACAACAGATCAAGGAAATTAAAAAAAAAATTGAGGCTGAAATGATGTCATGACCCAGATTTAGGAACAGGCTAAACCAAAGTAAATGATAAAAGAGCAAGAAATGAATAAGCAGCGCTAACTAACTGGTGTTATTTTTCAGTCTTTCAGTCATGTCTGACTCTCTGCCATCCCATGGACTTCAGCACCCCAGGCTTCCCTGTCCATCATCTCCCAGAGGCTCAAATGCATGTCCATTGAGTCAGTGATGCCACCCAACCATCTTGTCCTCTCTTGTCCCCTTCTCCCCTGCCTTCAATCTTTCCCAGCATCAAGGTCTTTTCCAATGAGTTAGCTCATTGGTAACTGTTACCATGGCAATATGTTGACATGTTCAGTTCAGTTCAGTCGCTCAGTTGTGTCCGACTCTTCGCAACCCCATAGATTGCAGCACACCAGGCCTCCCTGTCCATCACCAACTCCCAGAGTTCACTCAGACTCATGTCCATCGAGTCGGTGATGCCATCCAGCCATCTCATCCTCTGTTGTCCCCTTCTCCTCCTGCCCCCAATCCCTCCCAGCATCAGAGTCTTTTCCAATGAGTCAACTCTTCGCATGAGGTGGCCAAAGTACTGGAGTTTCAGCTTTAACATCATTCCTTCCAAAGAACACCCAGGACTGGTCTCTACATATCCAGTGAGGCATCAAACAGCAAATGAGAGACACTGCTTACTTAAGAGGTCTTGATTCCTGACATTTTTTTCCTACAATGAAACTCTTCTCACCTTAACTTTTATTAAGGTAAGTTAACCACTGCTCTTTCCAAGTGGAAGCATTTAACTAGAAGATTCCCTAGCTATGGTTGGAAAAAAAAATGACATAACATCCCTTTGTTTCTCTGCTTTCATCTGGATTAAGCTAGCAGCTATAAAACCAGAGTTTCCAGCTGGTTCTGTGCTCCAGGAAAGCACATCATGATGGAAAGAAACCAGACTCTGATTCTGGTCATACTTTCATGTGACTAAAGCAGGATTAACTTCAGAGCTGGTCTTATAAAGTATGACGGTAAAAATTCTTTGCATTTCACCATTAAAGATGACTCAAAATTCAAATCAAATTATATAAGGTAATAATTAAATGGTTGAGATATATTAATGATCAGAGTGGGAGTAAGAAAGGATCTCAAAGTTTTTAAAAAGTATATATATATGTATGCGTATCACTTCTTTTTGGTTATAATAATTATCAGCCCTTAGAATCATGTAAATATATATTGTTAGTTACTCCACTATATTTTATTTAATAAGCTCATACTTTAGGGCTAACTCTTAAAGCATTAATTTCTAATGCAGTGCTTAATGCTTTTTTTTAATTTTATTTTTTTTCCATCTCAGGTGTACATGAGTTCCCAATCTTGAACCTCTCCCCCACCTCCCACCCCATATCAACTCTCTGGATCATCCCCGTGCACCAGTCCCAAGCATCCTGTATCCTGTATTGAACATAGACTGATGATGTGTTTCTTACATGATAGTATACATGTTTCAGTGCCATTCTCCCAAATCTTCCCACCCTCTCCCTCTCCCTCCAAGTCCAAAAGTCCATTCTATACATCTGTGTCTCTTTTGCTGCTCACATACAGGGTTATCATTACCATGTTTCTAAATTCCATATATATGAGTTAGTATACTGTATTGATGCTTTTCTTCCTGGCTTACTTCACTCTGTATAATCGGCTCCAGTTTCATCCATCTCATTAGAACTGATTCAAATGTATTCTTTTTAATGGCTGTGTAATACTCCATCGTGTATATGTACCACAGCTTTCTTATCCATTCATCTGTTGATGGACATCTAGGTTGTTTCCACGTCCTGGCTATTATAAACAGTGCTGCAATGAACATTGGGGTACATGTGTCTCTTTCAATTCTGGTTTCCTCAGTGTGTATGCCTAGCAGTGGGATTGCTGGGTCATATGGCAGTTCTATTTGCAATTTTTAAAGGAATCTCCACACTGTTTTCCATAGTGGCTGTACTAGTTTGNAAACAGTGCTGCAATGAACATTGGGGTACACGTGTCTCTTTCAATTCTGGTTTCCTCGGTGTGTATGCCCAGCAGTGGGATTGCTGGGTCATAAGGCAGTTCTATTTGCAGTTTTTTAAGGAATCTCCAAACTGTTCTCCATAGTAGCTGTACTAGTTTGCATTCCCACCAACAGAGTAAGAGAGCTCCCTTTTCTCCACACCCTCTCCAGCATTTATTGCTTGTTGACTTTTGGATTGCAGGCAATCTGACTGGTGTGAAATGGTACCTCATTGTGGTTTTGATTTGCATTTCTCTGATAACGAGTGATGGTGAGCATCTTTTCATGTGTGTGTTAGCCATCCGTATGTCTTCTCTGGAGAAATGTCTTTAGTTCTTTGGCCCATTTTTTTGATTGGGTCAAAAAATGGCATTCTTAGGTAGACTGTTCTAGCTCATGCAAAACTGCACCAGGCTGTGCGGCTCCACATGGGAATTCTAACACAGTTTTAGGGAACAGGTTATTCCAATACCATTTAAACTGTTCCAGGGCATGGAAAAAGCAGAAAAGTCTCAAAAAACCTTTAGAGAAAGCGAGTGTAACACTAGTACCAAATTCAATAAAGACAGAAGAAAATTTTGAAAACCACTGACCATGCAAGAATCTGAAATAGAAAATTACCAAACACTGAAAATCCCAATTTAGGGACAAAAACCCTCAGTGAAATGCTGAATCAAACTGAGAAACATGTAAAATGATTATATAGTGTGACCACGTGGCATTTATCCCAGGAATGCAGGGTTGGTTTGATGTATGAAAATCGATCAACATAACATATAATATTGTTAGAATAAAAGATAAAACCACAGATTCACCTTGATAGATGTGGGGAGAACATTTAACAAAACATTTTCATGATGAAATCACTCAACACACTGGGAATGGAACTTCTTCAACATGTTACAAGCATCTGTGAGAACATATTCAAAAGCAGAGACATTTCTTTGCCNATCGATCAACATAACATATAATATTGTTAGAATAAAAGATAAAACCACAGATTCACCTTGATAGATGTGGGGAGAACATTTAACAAAACATTTTCATGATGAAATCACTCAACACACTGGGAATGGAACTTCTTCAACATGTTACAAGCATCTGTGAGAACATATTCAAAAGCAGAGACATTTCTTTGCCGACTAAGGTCCATCTAGTCAAGGCTATGGTATTTCCTGTGGTCATGTATGGATGTGAGAGTTGGACTGTGAAGAAGGCTGAGTGCTGAAGAATTGATGCTTTTGAACTGTGGTGTTGGAGAAGACTCTTGAGAGTCCCTTGGACTGCAAGGAGATCCAACCAGTCCATCCTAAAGGAGATCAGTCCTGGGATTTCTTTGGAAGAAATGATGCTAAAGCTGAAACTCCAGTACTTTGGCCACCTCATACGAAGAGCTGACTGGTTGGAAAAGACTCTGATGCTGGGAGGGATTGGGGGCAGGAGGAGAAGGGGACGAAAGAGGATGAGATGGCTGGATGGCATCACCGACTTGATGGATTTGAGTCTGAGTGAACTCCGGGTGTTGGTGATGGACAGGGAGGCCTGGTGTGCTGCGATTCATGGGGTCTCAAAGAGTTGGAACGACTGAGTGACTGAACTGAACTGAACATCAACTTAATCTTGAAATCAGAAGAAAGACAAAGACTCTGACTCAACATAGTACTGGAGATTTTAGCCAGAACAATAAGACAAGAAAAAGAAAGAAAGTGGTTTCAGGTAAACAGAGAAAGGACTCAGTCACACATACACAAGTATCCATTTCCCCCCAAACTCCCCTCCCATCCAGGCTGCCACATCACACTGAGCGGAGTTCCCTGCGCTATACAGCAGGTCCTTGTTGGTTCTCCAGTTTAAATACAGCAGTGTGTGCGTGTCCATCCCTAACTCCCTAACTATCCCCTCCCTGCAGGGGATGGCTCAAATTTTTTTAAAAAAACAGACAATGCTCTACACATAATGGAATATTATTCAACCACAAAAGGAATGGAATGTTGCCATCTGCAGCAGCGTGGATGACTTGGAGGGCTAAGAGAAGTAAGTCAGAGAAGGACAAATACTCTGTGATATTGCTTATCAGCCAGTTCAGTCGCTCAGTCGCTCAGTCGTGTCCAGCTGTTTGTGATCCCATGAATCGCAGCACGCCAGGCCTCCCTGTCCATCACCAACTCCCGGAGTTCACTCAGACTCACGTCCATCGAGTCAGTGATATTGCTTACAGGTGGATCTAAAACATACAACAAACTGGTGACTATAACCGAAAGGAAACAGACTCACAGCTGTAGAGAACGAACTAGTGGTTACCAGTGGGAAGAGGGAAGGGGACAAGATCGGCGTAGAGGATTAAGAGGTACACGCTACTGTGTATAAAATAAACAAGCTACGAGGATACACCGTATAGTGCAGGGGATGTAGCCAGTATCTTATAATAAATATAAATGAAACATAACCTTTTAAAACTGTGAATCACTCTGTTGTACACCGGAAACACATATACATCAACTATTCCTCAGTTTAAAAAAAGAGACAGTAACAAATTTTTCGGAATCTTTGGCTTCTTTTTCTGACCTAACCGCAGGCATGCCCCACTCCCTGACGCGCACACACACACACGTTTCCCAGCAATACCCCAGCAGCCAGCAGCCTGACACCTACAGCTCAGGGAGAAGGAGCTGGTGGCCTCCCCCAGCTGGAGATGAGGCTCCACAGACAAGACGCAGGCTCCCCCTGCCCAGCAGCCTCCAAACTCCCAGGGGTGAGCGGAGAGTTTAGATTTCACGTTCCTGAAAAGTCAGCCCATGTGTTTTCAGGCCCTGCTGCCCCAGGATCAACTTTTGGAAGCTCTGAACAACCATCTTCCCAGCTTTGAAATCGCTAAGTTCCCTCAAATGCCATAAAACTCAATGTAAACAGCTTTGCAACTCTAACCACGAGTGTGTCCCGGTCACCCCAAGAGGTTGCTAGGATATTATCTCGGGCGGGAAGTCTCTCCGCCAAGTCTGAAGACCAACAGCGTGGTTTCACAGCACGGAAAGTGGATGGATCCGCACGGAACAAACGTCCTGTCCTCCAGCCAGCCCTCCCGGGGCGTCTGGCCCTTCTGGGTGCCCACAGGACGAAGCAGCAGGGCTTGGCTTCCCTGAATACCAGGGTGGGCTTGGCTGTGGGTCCCTGGGGGAAAGGTCCCCAAGCTGTTCCCTCGCACTGCCCCCTCCCAGCCCCTCCACCCAAGCAGCGAGCGCAGGTCACTCAGTCCTGTGAGAGACTGCGGGGTGCCCGTGGTCAGGCCGCTGGGCAGACCCCAAGGCTTCTGAGCCCAGCCACCTCGGGCTGTTGCTGGCCGCAGTGCGAGAATGGGGGCTGTCCTCCCCGCGCCGTGGGGCAGATCCCAGGATCTGCCGTTTCTCATGTTGATGATCCAACTCCATCAGTGCTCTTCCCCGAGAGACAGACGAGGAAAGGACAAGATGAGCGTATGCTGGCGAGTGAGGGTGCCCCGGGGGAGTGGGGGACAAGGAGGCCTGGCAGGGCCGTCTGCGCCCGGGGGAGGGGGTTTTTCCCTCTTCCGTCTTCTCAGCTCAGACACGTGGGTGTTCACCCACCCAGCAGGGACTCCCCAGGGCCTTCGCATATGCTATGCCCTCTGCCCTGGCTGTCCTGGTCCACCCCAAAGCCATGTCCCTGGGTGATCCAGGTCAGGAGGCCGCCCTCTGAGACCCCCGGGCAGCAGGGGCCATGTCAGGATGTCGCTGTCCAGGGCTGGGCTCTGTCCCCAGCGACAGGAGCCTTTCCTGCCTGGGTTTCAGTTCTTACTCTGCTTTCTTTCTGTGGAGGCAGTCCGTATGCGGGCTGGAAAAGAATTTCCAGACAGAGAGCGTTTCAGATGGGAGTGAGTTTATTAAGAACAAAGAGCAGAGATAATGTGGGCACTGTGAGCACAGCAAGCTGACCTCCTGAACAACCAAGGGAAGCTGACAGTTTTCGTGGATTAGAAGCCAATTTTTACAGCCTCAAGACAAAGAAAATTCCTGCTGGAAGGGGGGTGTTAGGTGATTGGTTGGGATGCTATAGGGTGTTTACTGGAGTGGGCATCTTTGTCTAATTAGGAATCAGGAAGCTTGTTAGTGATGATCAGGGGGGCTTTTGGCAATGGTTACAAAGAGTCTCAGTCAGCCTCGGAGGTGAGCTGAGTTCTGTGGCCTTGGTGCAAGGCCTATGGCCTGGGAGGTAGGACTCAACACTTTCCAAAACTGGATCTTAGTGCCCACAGCAAATCTTATTAAGGACGAGGGCGGAAAAAATCTTTATTAAAGATGGCCAGTGGGCTCTCAGCCCCAGAGGGACTAGAGTGAGTGCCACCAGGGCCACCGGGGCCACTAGGGCCCCTGCTCCACGAACCTGTGAGGCTGAGCTGAGCTTCCCTGGGGGAGGGTCCTCACATCTGGGACTGGAACGGCCTTTGCTGTGGGTTCTATCCTGTGTTCTGAAGGAATGTGTGCGGCACCTGTGGCCTTGCCCCCCGCTAGACCCCAGTAGCACCCCCATTCCCGTAAAATGCCTCTGGACATCGCCAAGTGTCCCTGGGGGATAAAATCACCAGGCTCCCCACCCCGCTGAGAACCACAGCCCCAGGGTGGCCGACCTGCCCCTGCCCCTCGGGAGGCCCAAGGGAAGGGGAAGGGAGAGGGCGAGGGTCCTCCTGAGGTCAAGCTCCCCTCCCCTCGCCCGGCTGGCCACGTGTTACCGTCCACTCCGCTCAACAAGGCAGGGCCGCCCAGAGGCAAGTGGGGTGGGGTGGGCCGGGCCGGGCTCACCGTGCTGGGAGCAGGTGTGAATCCCGCCCTTGACCCCACCCACTTGTGACCCCCTTCCACGGGCCTGTGAAGGGTCAACTCAGACAGGACCATCCGGGGAATAAGAGAGCTTTACTGCACAGAGGCTCACGAAAGCCAGCTGCAGGAGGACGGATTTGGGAAACAAAGCCCCAGCGGGTGCCAGGCTCCCGGGCCTACCCAGAGGCCAGTGCCAGTGGGCATGAGACAGAAGAACAGTGATTTACCCCAGGTCCAAATCCACACAGGCAGAGACCTGGGGGAAATCAGCAGGGCAAAGGTCAGGGTGATGAGGAGTGGGAGGCCAGCGGCCGGGCCCAGGTGGCACTTAGGCTGGAGACCAGAGCTCAGGAGTGACCCACCGTGACCTGGCTGACCTCAGAAAGGACAGCAACCTCCAGATGCTGCAGTGTGCCCTTTCCTGCCCTCTGCTCGCGCACCGCCCCAGGGGACATCACCCCTCGTCTGGACAGCTGGACAGCCTCCCTGGCTTCCTACCTGCTCTCCCCACCTCTGCTGGACACGACCCCCCCCATCTCTGCTCTACCTAAGAAGCAAACCAGCCACGCCCTGGGTGGCTTGTCTCCCATTCTTCCAGGCAGTCTTCAGATCTCAGCTCGAGCAGATGGTCTCTGGGAGGTGTTCCTCAGCCTCCCTGGCAAGGACCAGTGCCGTGTGGCACACCCTTCTGACTCCAGCGGCCTTGCTATCGCCTCAAGTCCCAGGTGACGATGTTCACTGGTCTCTGTGCTTTTTTCAACATCCATCTCCCCTATCGATCCCCAAGAGGCCAAGGCTGCAGAGTCTGGGCACATGTACAGCTCCTAAAGGATGGCTCAAATGGTAAAAAACAAATCTGCCTCCAATGCAGGAGACCTGGGTTCAATCCCCGAGTCAGGAAGGCCCCCTAAAGGAGGGCTCAGCAACCCACTCCAGTATTCTTGCCTGAAGAATCCCCGGGGACAGGGGAGCCTGGCAGGCTACAGTCCATAGTGTCTCAAAGAGTCAGACACGACTGAATGACTTCTCACTAACCGATAGATGAATGAAAGAAATTGACACAGATGGGGGCGGTCTATCTTCTAGAGGCGGAGAGATTCCAGACTGGGGTGGCTATCGAGGCACTGCCCAGCCTGGCCACTGACCGCCCACCCCAAGCAGCTTCTATTCTGGACAGTGAAGCCGGACTGCCAGTGACACCTGGTGACCTCCAAAGGCTGGCCCTGGCCAACGGGGACCAGTGGGCAGGCTGGCAAGGTCCAGGGGTGTTGAGGACACACAGGACCCGCCCCAGAGAAGGGCAGGCCACTGCTGGCTGTCGGGACACCAGGTGAGTCTGGTCACTGCGCAGACCCAGGGGATGTGGGTGAGGCTGGTCTTGCAGACAGGATGCAGGTCCTTGAAAGGATCCCAAGGAACAGAACTTTGCGAGCAGAGTTCCTAAGGAGAGCGGGGTGCGGAGGAGCCAGAGAGGACCATGGACCTGGCCACGGGGAGTGGACAGTCCCACCCAGCACTTGATGGATACAGAGGACAGAAGGCTTGCTCGGGCCCCACGGCCCTCCCCCCTCCCCCAGGGGACCAGGCTGCAGGGGGGCGGGAGTCCATATCAGCGCGCCGGCTGTTTCCCACGCTGCCTCCTGCAATGGAGAGACCAGGTCCCCGGGGGAGGCTATTACAGGGACTGACCCAGGCCAGACCCGGAAGCCAGCACTGGGAGTCTCTCCAGGACCGGCCCTGACGAGCAGAAAACTCCCCCTGAGAGGCTTGGGTCAGCCACTTAGGCCACTGTGTGCCCCCGGCTGGTGGGGAGGGTGGGGGACCCGGCCCCGGGTGGGCCCACCAGGGCTCATGGACCCTGGACAGCCCCTCCTGGTTTCTCACCTTTGAGCTTGTCACTAAAAAAACTTGAGACCTTCTTTCCCCACCACCCAGGCCCCACCATTTGAAGGTGGATCCAGGCAAGAGGCCTTCTGGATTCTCCAGCATCCGCAAAGGGGTCAGTGACCTCGTGGAAACGCTCCGTTCTTCTCGCATGAGCGGGGGCAGGTTACAATCCATCTTGGTAGAAAGGAATCTAATCTTGCCCTGCTGTGCAGACTCTCGGTGAAGACACTTGGAACGTGTCCACTGCCTGACAAGGAAGCTTTTTTCTGGGAATCGCTGATTCCCGGTTGACACAGTCGCCAGCACCTGGGGAGAAAACACAGTCCCTCATTTGAATCCGCCTCGGGGGCCTGACGTGGGTGGACCGGGCAGGGCCTGGGGTGCAAAGTGCTGGCATGAGGACCCTAGGTCCCTGGGTGGCTGGATAGGGCCCAAGGGGCTCCCAGCCCAGGTGGGAGGAGAAGCTGGAACTCGGGAGAAGCTGAAGCAGAATGGGCCAGTACAGGTCGGGGAGTCGCAGTGAGGGCTGCGCTTCTCCGTGGCTGTGGCGGCCGAAGTTCTGCCTGTGCTAATTCAAGACAGCAAGGGGCACGCCCCCCCCACCGTGGCCAGGGCTGTAGGTCTGGCCTCCCCGGCCAGAGGGGCCTAGAGCTGGGAGAAGACAGAAGCCCCCAGACCAGTGGCCTCCAGCCTTTCTGGCGCAGGAACGGGCCTCGTGGCACCGCTTCTCCCTGGACCAGGAGCAGGGGTGGGTCGGGGGTGGTCAAGTGCATCACATCTGTTTTGTTGCTCTTTAGTCACTGAGTCTGACTCTTCTGAGACTCCACGGACCATAGTCCACAGCTCCTCCGTCTTGCATTTATTTACCTTATTTACATTGCTTTCATTTTATTTATACTCTCATTACATCAGCTCCGTCACACACCATCAGGCATTAGATTCCAGAGGTTGGGGACCCATGTCCCGACCAGGGAGGAATCTGCTCTCAAGACCCTCGCCTGCTCCTCTGGGGGTGTCCTGCTCTGGAGCCAAGCGGCAGGACCTCCTGGGGCACAATGAAGGGTCTCTCTTGGCACCCACCCACACCCTCTCCTGGGCCACCTCCTCCCACCTTCTTCAGGCATCACCTCCGGTCCAGGATCAGGCTGGCTGTACCCACCGGCTTTCAGGCCTCACTTGGCAGAAGCCAAGTAGCCAATGAAATCTCAACTCACCACAGCTTAGACGGCTAAGACTCCCAGTGAGGCTGGCTCTTGCCCTAAAGCTCCCAAAGTGCGAAGCAACTCAGCAAACGTGAGCCGCAGGAAGACAATTCCACATCAGAATCTGCAGAGGTCCTAGGATTGGGGCAGGCTCATGGTGTTCACCATTTCCTGGAGGCTGGTTCCTGGGATGCAGGCCTCTGGCCTCAAGGGGCCTCAATCAGGAAAGACTCATTTCCTTGTGGAAGCTAATCAGGGTTGGTAGAGATGGCAGCTGCCATCTAAGTAGCCCAGCAGTTACTTAGTGGACAGGAGGAAAGGAGGCAAGAAGGGCAGGAGATGAGGAAGGCAGAAAGCGGGGAGGAAGGGAGGCTGGATTGTAGATGGATAGCTAAATGGATGGAAGGAATGATGAAAGGAGGCGGGAGGGAGGAAGAGTGATGGGTGGATGGAATGGGGTGGATGACTGGATAATGGATGGATGGATGATGAATGGATGGGTGGGTGGATAGATAGACATGTGAGTGGGTGGATGGATGATGGATGATAGATGGATGGATGGATGGATATGGGGTGGATGACTGGATAATGGATGGATGGATGATGGATGGATAGATATGTGGGTGGGTGGATGGATGATGGACGGGCGGATGATGGATGGATAATGGATGGATGATGGATGATGGATGGATATGTGAGTGGGTGAATGGATGATGGATGGATGGATACTGGGTGGGTGGATGGATGATGGATGGATAATGGACGGATGATGGATGGGTGGATGGATGGATGCATGCATATGCGGGCAGTTGGATAGGTGAGTGGATGAGGGAACCTCCAGAGAGGGAACCCCAATACTATGGAAAGATGTTGCACGACAATGAAGAACAAAATACTAATCAAAGTTGCCTTCAGGTGGCAAGATTGTGCATGGTTTGGTCTTCCCCTCTGAGCTCTTCCGTGTGTAACAAGATGGGACTCCGGGAGTGGGGTGAGGATTCGCACAGCTGCTCGCTGCCCTGATGGGCCGGAGGCCTTCATCTGTGTTAAGAGGGGAGAAGAGGCTCCAGCTGGCAGGCAGACGAGGGGGAGCTCAGCTCACGGCCCTGACACGAGCAGCTCAACCAGAGCATCTGCCAGAGAGACGACGTGTCTCATGGGATGTGGGAGGCTGTCTGCTCTGGGTGAGTGAGGCCCTGCCCTCACGGCCTCCCGCAACCCTAATCTCGTCCCAGAGGTCCCAGCATCATCCCACTGGGGATCAGGCTCCGACATGTGAATTTGAGGGGACTTGGGGGTGTCTCTCCTCTGTTCCCTGTTGGAATTGTCCAAATAGCCTAGAAATAAAGCCACCAAGTTCGGAGTTCTCCTGGCCTTCCCTGGAAGCCCCGAGCCCACGTCGAATGCCCTGCATGTGCTGCGCGAGGGCCTGCAGCTCAGGGCATCGTCCACGGTGCGGGCATTGTAGGTCCGCATGTTGCTCGGCTCTGACAGTGGGTGGGGCACTTTCACCTGACCTGTATAAAGTTGCCGCATGGCCTGGAGGCCCCCACCGCCGCACCCCGCAGCTGGACAAGAGGACACACATCCAGACTCAAGCATTTCTTCCATGTTCTACGATTACAAAAAGAGATGAAATCCCAAGGTGGTTTGTGGTCCCCGCCTGTCATGTTCAACATCCTGGAACATTCCAGAATGTTCCAGAAACCCCAGTTGCTGATGTTCCAAGCATCACAATTCATGGAAATATCCCCAGGCTTCAGCTTGTGCTTCTCAGTAAGCCCAGCTGACCCAGGTGTTCCCATCCCATCCTACCGTCCTCCCTAAGCTGACCCCGGGCACCTCTACTTTTAAAACCTCTCCAGATGACTCTGATCCACAGCCTGGCTGATCTCCAAGTGAGGCTGCAGTTTCTCCTGACTGTCAGGCCAGCCTCCTCTCACATGGTGGGCTGTGTATCACGGCTGAGCGGGGAATTCCAAGTCGACAGAAGAAGTCTCAGCAAGCACCTCTCCCCACCGACCCCCGGACAGTCAGGGTAGAAAGGCCTCCAGATTTCGCTCCCCTCCCCTCTGCAAACAAGTGGAGAGGAGGGCCTGCCCCAGCCCTGCCCTGACCTGTTCGGTTCCCAGCCCCGGCTCTCTCTGCACCCTGCCCTGGCCTGTTCGGTTCCCAGCCCCGGCTCTCTCTGCACACATGAGCCCCGCTACCAGAGCAGCAGTGATGCGAGCCCACGCCTGGGCCTGGCCACTGAGGGGCCCCAAGTCACCAGTGCGCGTGGAGAACAAGGGCCTCACCTCCAGGAGGCTGGAGGGACGGAGACACGAGGTGGATTGTGGGGTTGGGAAGGGGGGTGGCCAGATGGCTCTCTGGCATCTGCACGGCTGAGTCACCACAGGGAGAGTCGAGCGGGCTGGGCTGACTGCAGGACAAGGAGTGGCTGTGATAAGGGACAGATTTCAAACAGAAAGCGCCGTCTCATACCTGCACCACCCAGCCACATCTCCAAAGGCTGAGACCCCTCCCACGGAGAGAGCGGACACAGCCCACGCGAAAGGGGGATCTGAGCACATTTAATGAAGGAAACTGTTGCTGTGGGTGTGAGCTGAAACCAGAGGGGCTCGGGAGCTACCCAAGGCCCCCGGGGTGGGCATCAGTGGGTGAGCAGCCCGTATTCTCAGACCAAGGAGGCCGGGGAGGCACTGCAGCAGTGGGACAGGCCACGTGGGGAGAGGAACTCGGCCGCGGCCAGCAAGGAGCCGGGACTAGCTCCTCAGCTTCTCCCACCGGCTTCCATCAGCCACCAGCGGTTCAACTCGACCAGAGGCAAGTGTGGGATGGGGGCGCCCGTGCCGCCCCTGCAGGTCAGCCCCCGAGACACAGGGACGAGAGGGTCAGAGAGGCACTGGAGGACCCTGGGGAGTCTGACCACACCCACCTGGCATTCAGGACGGAGCCCCCTGCCCCCAGGAGGGTGCTGGTCCCTGTGACTTGCCATGTCCTCTGGTGGAGGAGTAGGGGCCCGCTGAGTCCTGCTCCCTGAGACATAGGATGCCGGGGTCCCCGCACAGGACCCAGTCCCATGGGTGGATAGAAGACTGGCCCACCGGGCAATCTGCCATTAGGGCTCGAAGGCTGGGTCAGACTTGTTACACGGCAGCGATCCCCAGGGCCGGGGGTCAGACACTCCACCGGGGACTCAGACAGACCACCCCTCTCCTGCAGAGGGACCACAGATCTGCGGAGGACAGACTAGGGCAGGACAGCCAGACGCTGGGGGCTGGCATTCTTGAGAACAGATGGATTTCCCCTCCAGGTGTGAAGTGAGGCAAGTCCTTGCCTTGACCACGAATGGACTCCAGTCTGGCTGCTGCAGAGCCGGGAGGTTAGGGAAGACACCCACCGCGGTCCACAGGAGAGCTGGTGGAGGCCGGGTGTCAGATTGCAGTTCAGCGCAGTGAGACAGGTGAGTGACTGAGGTGTCTCATCGGGCTCTTTGGAAGGTCAGGAGCCCTGGAGGGGGCTGGCCGTGCTCCACTGGGAGAGGGCTGTTTGCGCCAGCAGGAAATTCCATCTCTGTTTCTGTGCTAAACAGTTTGGGAGTTGCCAGGCCAGGCCCATACACGTGTCCCCTGAGAGGATATGACCAGCACCCACCTAGATACCGAAACTCACTTCCTTTGTAGTTTCCAGTTCTTGTCCCATTGTCCCCCATCTTAGCCAGAAGCCTAGAATCTTCCTCTCAAATCCTCCTCCACTGATGTGAAAGTCCAAGAACCTCACAAGCCCAAAGTGTTGCGTCTTACTCGGCACGCAGAGCCCGTGTTACACGGAGAAGGCAATGGCACCCCACTCCAGTACTCTTGCCTGGAAAATCCCATGGATGGAGGAGCCTGGGAGGCTACAGTCCATGGGATCTCGGAGAGTCGGACACGACTGAAGCGACTTAGCAGCAGCAACAGCAGCACAGCCATGAAATTAACAGACACTTGCTCTTTGGAAGGAAAGCTTTGACAAATCTAAACAGTGTATTAAAAAGTAGAAACATCACTTTGCCAGTCAAGATCAGTATATCAAACCTATGGTTTTTCCAGTAGTCATGTACAGATGTGAGAGTGGGACCATAAAGAAGGCTGAGTGTTGAAGAATTGATGCTTTCAAATTGGGGTGCTGGAGAAGACTCTTGTCCCTTGGACAGCAAGGTGACCAAACCAGTCAATCCTAAAGGAGATCAGTTCTGAATATTCATTGGAAGGACTGATGCTGAAACTGAAGTTCCAATACTTTGGCCACTTGCTATGAAGAACCAACTCGTTGAAAAAGACCCTGATGCTGGGAAAAGTTGGAGACAAAAGGAGAAGGGGGCGGCAGAGGATAAAATGACTAGATACAGTCACTAACTCAGTGGACATGAATTTGAGCAAACTCTGGGAGACAGCGAAGGACAGAGGAGCCTGGCGGGCTGCAGTCCACGGACTCACAGAGAGTTGGACGCGACTGAACAACAGCCTCTTCTGCTGCCACACGGCGTCGCCATTGAGCGCAGTCCCAGAGCGTCCCTGCTGCTTGCCTGGGCTGGGGTCCCCCTGCTCAGGTCCTGGCGGGTCCTGCACTCAGGAGCCCATGGAGTCAAGGACTTGTCTCTTCTCCCCAGCAGGAGCCCCACTGTGGCAGCCCCAGCTCCCTTAACCTTCAGGTCAGCTGGGGGGAATCCAGATGGGGGTCCCTTTGAC
>SJYA01005201.1:0-27096 GCA_006410615.1 Neotragus moschatus
ATGAGATGGCTGGATGGCATCACGGACTCAATGGACATGAGTCTGAGTGAACTCCGGGAGCTGGTGATGAACAGGGAAGCCTGGCGTGCTGTGATTCATGGGGTCGCAGAGTCTGATATGACTGAGCGACTGAACTGAAGTGAACTGATTAGAAGGATGACAGTCTTATCTAACTACGAGCCATGCCCTGTAGGGCTGCCCCAAACACACAGGTCATGATGGAGTTCTGACAAAATGTGGTAGACTGGAGAAGGGAATGACAAACCACTTCAGTATTCTTACCTTGAGAACCCCATGAACAGAATAACAGTGTCAAAAACGATTTGACACTGAAAGATGAACTCCCCAGGTCAGTAGGTGCCCAATATGCTGCTGGAGAAGAGTGGAGAAATAGCTCCAGAAAGAAGAGATGGAGTCAAAGCGAAAACAACACCCAGCTGTGGATGGGACTGGTGATGGAAGTGAACTCCGATGCTGTAAAGAGCAACGTTGCACAGGAACCCAGAATGTTAGGTCCATAAATCAAGGCAAATTGGAAGTGGTCAGACAGGAGATGGCAAGAGTGAACGTTGACATTTTAGGAATCAGCAAACTGAAATAGACTGGAATGGGCAGATTTAATTCAGATGACTGTTTTATTTACTACTGTGGGCAAGGATCCCCTAGAATAAATGGAGTAACCCTCACAGTCCACAAAAGAGTCTGAAATGCAGTACTTGGGTGCAATCTCAAAAATGACAGAATGATCTCTGTTTATTTCCAAGGCAAACCATTCAGTATCACAATAATCCAAGTCTATGCTCCAACCACTAATGCTGAAGAAGCTGAACGGTTCTATGATGACCTACAAGATCTTTTACAACTGACACCCCCCCAAAAAAAAATGTCTTTTATCATAGGGGACTGGAATGCAAAAGTAGGAAGTTAAAGAGATACCTGGAGTAACAGGCAAGTTTGGCCTTGGAGTACAAAATGAAGCAGGGCAAAGGCTACAGAGATTTGCCAAGAGAATGCACTGGTCATAGCAAACACCCTCTTCCAAAGCACAAGAGACAACTCTACACATGGACATCACCAGATGGTCGATACCAAAATCAGACTGATTATACTCTTTGCAGCCAAAGATAGTGAAGCTACATACAGTCAGCAAAAACAAGACTGAGAGCTGAATGTGGCCCAGATCATGAACTCTTGATTGCAAAATTTAGGCTTAACTTCAAGAAAGTTAAGCTAGACCATTCAGGTATGACCTAAATCAAATCCTTTATGATTATACAGTGGAAGTGACAAATAGATTCAAGGGATTAGACCTGATAAGAGTGTCTGAAGAACTATGGATGGAGGTTCATGACATTGTACAGGAGGCAGTGATCGAAACCATCCTCAAGAAAAAGAAAAGCAAAACAGCAAAATGGTTGTCTAAGGAGGCCTTATAAAAGCTGAGAAAAATAAAGAAGTGAAATGCAAAGGAGAAAAGGAAAGAAACACCCATCTGAATGCAGAGTTCCAAAGAACAGCATGGAGAAATAAGAAAGCCTTCCTAAGTGAACAATGCAAAGAAATAGAGGAAAACAATAGAATGGGAAAGACTAGAGATCTCTTCAAGAAAATCTGAAATACCAAAGGAAAATTTCATGCAAAGATGGGCACAATTAAGGACAGAAACAGTATGGACCTAACAGTAGCAGAAGATATTAACAAGAGGAGGCAAGAATACACAGAAGAACTATACAAAAAAGATCTTAATGACCCAGATAACCATGGTGGTGTGATCACTCACATAGAGCCAGACATCCTGGAATGTGAAGTCAAGTGGGCATTAGGAAGCATCACTACGAACAAAGCTAGTGGAGGTGACAGAATTCCAGTTGAGCTATTTCAAATCCTAAAAGATGAGGCTGTGAAATGCTGCATTCAATATGCCAGCAAGTTTGGAAAACTCAGCAGTGGCCACAGGACTGGAAAAGGTCAGTTTTCATTCCAATCCCAAAGAAAGCAATACCAAAGAATGCTCAAACTACTGCACAACTGCACTCATCTCATGTGCTAGTAAAGTAATGCTCAAAATTCTCCGAAGCCAGGCTTCAACAGTACACGAAATGAGAACTTCCAGATGTCCAAGCTGGATTTACAAAAGGCAGAGGAATCAGAGATCAAATTGCCAAAATCTGCTGGATCACAGAAAAAGCAAGGGACTTCCAGAAAAACCTCTGCTTTATTGACTACGCCAAAGCCTTTGACTGTGTGGATCACAAAAAGCTGGTAAATTCTTCAAGAAATGGGAATACCAGACCACCTGACCTGCCTCCTGAGAAATCTGTATGCAGGTCAAGAAGCAATAGTTAGAACCGGACATGGAACAATGGACTGGTTCCAAATTGGGAAAGGAGTACGTTAAGGCTGTATATTGTCACCCTGCTTATTTAACTTATATGCAGAGTACATCATGCAAAATGCTGGGCTCGATGAAGTACAAGGTGGAATCAAGTTTGCTGGGAGAAATATCAATAACCTCAGATATGGAGATGACACCACCTTTATGGCAGAAAGTGAAGAGGAACTAAAGAGCCTCTTGATGAAAATGAAAGAGGAGAGTGAAAAAGCTGGCTTAAAACTCAAAATTCAAAACATGAAGATCATGGCATCCTGTCCCATCACTTCATGGCATCTGGTCCCATCACTTCACGGCAAAATGATGGGGAAACAATGGAAACAGTGACAGACTGTCTTTTCTTGGGCTCCAAAATCACTGCAGATGGTGACTGCAGCCATGAGATTAAAAGACGTTTGCTCTTGGAAGAAAAGCTATGACAAATCCAGACAGTATATTAAGAAGCAGAGACATTACTTAGCTGACAAAGGTCTGTCTAGTCAAAGCTATGGTTTTTCCAGTGGTCATGTATGGATGTGAGAGTTGGACCATAAAGAAAGCTGAGCGCTGAAGAATTGATGCTTTTGAACTGTGATGTTTGAGAAGACTCTTGAGAGTCCCTTGGACGGCAAGGAGATCCAACCAGTCCATCCTAAAGGAGATCAGTCCTGACTATTCATTGGAAGAACTGATGCTGAAATTCCAATGCTTTGGTCACCTGATGTGAAGAACTGACTCACTGGAAAGGACCCTGATGCTGGGAAAGATTGAAGGTGGGAGGAGAAGGGGACGGCAGAGGATGAGATGGTTGGACGGCATCACCGACTTGATGGACATGAGTTTGAGCAAGTTCCCGGAGCTGGTGAAGGGCAGGGAAGCCTGGCGTGCTGCAGTCCATGGAGTCACGAAGAGCCAGACATTACTGAGTGACTGAAGTGAAGTCCTATTAAGTATCTTTTCTGACCACAGTGATATGAAACTAGAAATTAGTAACAAGGAGAAAACTGGAAAATCCACAAATATGTGAAGAATAAACAACATGCTACTGAACAGCCAATGGATTAATGAAGATATCAAAAGAGTAATAACAAAAACACCATCAGACGAAAACAGAAATACAACACACCAAAATTTATGGAATGCACTGAAAACAGTTTTAAGAGGGATGTTCACAGCAATAAATACCTAAGGGAAAAAAATCTCAAAAAATCCCTAACTTTATACCTCAAGGGACCAGGAAAAGAACAACAAATGAAGACCAAAGTTGGTGGAAGGAAGGGAGGAACAAGAACCAGAGTGGAAGGAAATGATGTAGACTAAAAAGACGGCAAAAAGATAAATGAACCCAAGAGGTGGCCGTTTGAAACTATACATAAAATAGACAAACCTTTAGCTATACTCGCCAAAAAAAAAAAGAGGGTTCAAATTTCATTTGATAAAAGAGGGGTAACTGACGCCAGAGAAATACAAAAGCTCATCAGAGTATACTAAGAAAAATAATATGCAAACAAATGGTAACAGAAGTAATGGATACATTCCTAGAAAGAGGTTGCAAGAGTGAATCATGAAGAAACAAAATATAATTAGACTATTAACTATGAATATAGGTGATAAAACCCTCAACAAAATAATCAGCAAACCAAGTTCAAACAATATAATAAAGGGTCACATACAGGATGAAGTGAGATTTATTCCAGGGATTCAAGGCTGATTTAATAGCCACAAATCAATCCAGATGTTTACAACAGGTTAACAAAATGAAGGAAAAAAAAATCACATAATCATCTCAAGAGATGCAGAAGAAGCATCTGATAAAATCCAATACCCATTAATGATAAAACTCTCAACAAAATGGGTATGGAAGGCATGTCCCTCGACATAATAAAGGCTATACATGACAAACCTGTAGCTAACATTATTCTCAATAGTGAAAAGCTGAAAGCTTTTCCTTTAAGATCAGGAACAAGACAAAGATGCCCATGCTTGCCACTTTTATGAATCAAAGTATTAGAAGTTCCAGCGAGAGCAATCAGACAAGAAAAAGAAATAAAAGGCATCCAAATTGGAAAGGAAACAGTGGAACTATCAGTATTTGGAAATGATATATTATATACAGGAAATCCTCAAGATCTACCAAAAAATTGTTAGCAACAATAAAAGAAATTAGTAAAGCTGAAGGATACAAAATCAATATACAAAAATCTCTTACATTTCCATATACCAATAATAAACTATCAGAAAAGAAATTATGAAAACAATCCATTCACAAGCGCATCAGAAAGAACAGAATACCTAGGATCAAGTTTAAGCCATGAGGCGAGAGCGGCACACTGAGAACAGTGATGGGAGGAGCGCAAGTGAAAGGCATCTGTGCTGACGGACTGGAAGGACACCGCCGGCGTGCCAATTCTCCTCAGCAATCCATGCGTCTCATGCAATTCCTGCCAAAATTCCAGCACCATTTTTCACAGGAACAGAACAAACAATCCTAAAATCTGTACGGAATCACAAAAGACCCCTTAACTCAAAAATGCAGTGATCAAAACAGTGTGCCCATCACTTCAGTCAGGTCCAGCTCCTTGTGACCCCCTGGACTGCAGCCCAGCAGACTCCTCTGTCCACGGGACTCTCCAGGCAAGAACGCTAGAGGGGGCTGCCGTTTCCCTCTCCAAAACAGTATGGTCCTGGCATGAAAACCAGACAGACATTGTTCATAACACTGCTTCTGTCGACGTTTACTTATGTACCTGATACTTTCTACCCTTCCTAAAATGTGAACTCAAAATAAAGAAATAAAACCCAACCAGACACACAGATCAATGGAGCGGAACAGAGAACCCAGAAACAAACCCACGCCTACATGGGCAATTAACTCATGACAAAGGAGCCAGGACTATAGAACGGGAAGAGGACACCTTCTCCAATAGACGGTGTTGGGAAAGCGTGATGGCCACGTCAGCATGGAACGGAACCACTACCGTATACCATACATAAAAATTACTTCAAAGCAGATTAAAGAATGTGAGACCTGAAGCTATGAAACTCCTGGAGAAAAACTCAGGGGTAAGCTCCTTGACACTGATTTTGGTGTTGATTTTCTACACCTGATTCCAAAAGCAAAGGCAACAGAAGAAAAGATAAACAAGAGGGACTACATCAAACAAAAAGGACAGCAAGGGAGATCACCAACAAAGTGGAAAGGCCATGTGTGGAACAGGAGAAGACATTTGCAAATCGTGTGCCTAAGAAGCAGCCAATACCCCAAACAGAAAGAACACACAGAGCTCAACAGCAAAAGCAGATAATTCAACTCAAAAATGGCAGAGGATGTGAATATATGGGCTTCCAAAGAAGAGACACAGACCGGTCAACAGGTGCCTGAAAAGACGCTCCACATCGCTAGTCATCAGGGAGAAGCAAATCAAAGCCACAAGGGAGAGCACCTCCCACCTGTCAGGAGAGGCGCTACCGAACAGACCAGTGCTGGTGAGCACGCGGAGAGAAGGGCACCCCTTGTGCCCAGCTGGCGACAGTGTACACTGGTGCAGCCACCATGGAACACAGCATGGAGGACCCTCAAAAAATTAAAAATAAAACTACCTAGAGAGATACAGCAGTTCCACCTCTGGCTATTTATACCAAAAAACAAACAAGGAAATCCTCCATTAATTTGAAATGTATCTGCACCCCCCCATGCTCACTGTAACATTTATAATGGCTACGAAATGTAAGCAAGCAAAATGTCTATCAGTAGATGAATGGATAACAGGTGGGGTATGTACACACACACAGAAGAATATTATGCAGCCATAAAACAAGAATGACATCTTCCCATCTTCAGCAACATGGATGGACCTTGAGGGCATCATGCTAAGTGAAGTAAGTAAGAAAGAGAAAGACAAGTACTGTATGATCTCACTTAAATGCGACACTAATAAAAAAAACCCCAAGCTCACAGATACAAAGAACAGATTGGTGGTTTCCAGAGGTGGTGAGGAGGGATTAGCAAAATGGGTGAAAAGAGGTCAAAAGGTACCAACTTTCCCTTATAACAGCCTGCAGGCTCCAATGCTGGGACATTTGAGGCCAAACAACCAGCAGGGCAGGAATACAGCCCCACCTATCAGCAGACAGGCTGCCTCAAGTCTTCCTGAGCCCACAGCTGGCCCTGCCCACCAGGGGGACAAGACCCAGCTCCATCCACCAGTGGGTAGGAACCAGTCCCTCCCACCAGGAGGCCTGCAAAAGTCTGTCACACCAGCCTCCTCCACCAGGGGCAGACAGCAGAAGCAAGAACCTCCACTCTGCGGTGCAGAAACCAGTTAGAGAGCTGGACAGAGTGAGACGGCAGGGTATGTTCCAGACGGAGAAGCACGATACAGCCCCAGAGGAGCAATGAAGTGAGTAGAGACAGGCACTCTACTCCAAAAAGAATTCAGGGTAATGACAGTAAAAATGTTTTAAGATCTTGGAAAAAGAATGGAGGCGCAGACTAAGAAGACACAAGAAATGTTTAGTAAAAAGCTAGAGAATCTAAAGAACAGAGAGAGAAGAAAAATACAATAACCGAAGTGAAAAATACACTAGCAGGACTCAGCAGCAGAATGAGGAATGCAGAAGACTGGACAAGTGAGCTCAATGGTGGAAATTGGCCATGGAAAAGAATAAAGAAGAAATAATGAAAAGAGAGGAAGACTTCTGTCATAACATTAACACACAACGTTCACATTACAGGGGTCCCAGAAGGAAAAGAGAGGACCTGAGAAAATATCTGAAAAGGTAATAGTTGAAAACTTCCCTAACATGGGAAAGGAAATAGTCACTGAAGTGCAGGAAGCAGAATCCCAGGCAGGATAACCCAAGAGGGAAAACGCTGAGACACATGGGAATCAAACTGACGAAAAGTAAACACAGAAAATATTAAAAGCACCAAGGGAAAAGCAACGAATAGCGCACAATGGCAGAGAAGGCAATGGCACCCCACTCCAGCACTCTTGCCTGGCAAATCCCATGGACAGAGTAGCCTGGAAGGCTGCAGTCCATGGGGTCGCTGAGGGTCGGACATGACAACCCACTCCAGTGTTCTTGCCTGGAGAATCCCAGGGACGGGGGAGCCTGGTGGGCTGCCATCAGTGGGGTCACACAGAGTCGGACACGACTGAAGCGACTTAGGAGCAGCAGCAGCAGCACTGTACAATGGAATTCCCATAAGGTTAGCAGCTGGTTTCTCAGCAGAAACTCTACAGGCCAGAAGGGAGCGGCACAACGTATTTAAAGCAACGG
Organism: Neotragus moschatus; assembly: GCA_006410615.1. NCBI lineage: Eukaryota > Metazoa > Chordata > Mammalia > Artiodactyla > Bovidae > Neotragus > Neotragus moschatus. The sequence goes on from SJYA01005201.1 coordinate 7,655, forward strand.
AAGGGAAGGACCTGCAACCAAGAATACTCCAACCAGCAAGGCTCTTGTTTAGACATTCAAAGGAGAAATCAAAAGCTTTACAGGCAAGCAAAAGCTGAGAGGATTCAGCACCAGCAGAGCAGCTTTGCAACTAACGTTAAAGGAATTTTTCCAGGCAGGGCGAAAGAAGGTCACCTCTAGAAACAAGAAAACTGTGGACGGAAAAGCTCACTGGCAAAGGGAAACATAAAGGCAGGGAATCATCCACAGAAATAGGGTGTCAAAATCAACCACTGTGAGGAGAGCACAAACGCAAAATGTTGGAAATGCATTTAAAATGAAAAGACCAGCAATGTAAAACAATCTTGTTCACATACAGACTACTATATCAAAACCTCACTGTAACCACAAACTGAAAATCTACACTAGACACACAATATAACTAAGAAAAAGGAATCCGAACACAGCACTGAACCTAGTCATCAAATCACAAGAGATGGAAAGAGGAAGAGGAGATGGAGGCCTACAACAACAAGTCCACGACAACTAGCAAACAGCAATAACAACACACATCAATAGTTACTGTAAACACAAACAGGTTAAACGCTCCAACCCAAAGACAGACTGGCTGAATGGATACAAATTTTCGGCTGTAAAATAAGTCTCTGAAGGGGATGTGAGGCACAGCTTGGTGACTAGTTAATACCTTCATTAAAAAAAAAAAAATGTGATTAAGAGAATAGTAAGTTGCATCTAGCATCTCCAAGTTTACAATGCACCTCCGCCCCCCACCCCCCAAGCTCAGCGACCACCAGTCTGCTGTCACTAGAGTCTGCCTTCTCATACTATGGAATCAGAGTATGCACCTTTTGACTGATTTTTTCCCCACTCAGCACAGTTATTTTAAAATTCATTTATCTTGTACCAACAGTCATTTCTTTTAATTGCTAGGTAATATTTCTACTGCATCAGTTTGTTGGCTCATTCACCTGCTGATTCACATTTGGGTTATTTCCTAAATATCTGGCTAGTAATGCTGCTAGGTCTGTGTGAACTTGAAAGTCAGTTTCGCTAGGTTAAATCCTTGGCTCACACACTCTTTCGAGTGTTTTAAGTGTGTTCTCCATTTTCTCTTGCGCTGATCATTGCTGTTGAAAAGTCGGATGACAATCTGTTTCCCCTGTAAATCACATGGCTCCTTTTGCCTAGGTGCCTGAAGGATTTGCTTTAAAAGCCAGTGATTTCACTCTACTTAGGTCTTTGGCTTCTGATTCTGGGTTGATATTCTTAGATAAAAGGTATACTCTCTCAATATGTAGTTTCAAAGATAGTTTTTGAATTTTAAGGTAGTTTTTCTTTAATCAATTTTTAGTCTTTGTTCTGGTTTCTTCTGGACTCCTAATATTCACATTTGATCTTGGCCTGTGTTCACTTTTTGTCAGAATCTACTCACAGCTTCATCTTGGGAGGATGTCCCCTTCTTTTCACACTGTTCATCTTAAGGCATTAGCTGTTGTTTATTTGCTCTTACACTCCTTCTAAAGTTAGTTTTTATTTATAATTTTGAATTTCTTGAGTCCTGTCACTTCATTTTTTCTGAATTTTTCTAATTTTCATTTATGCTATTTTTTATGTCTTGTCATTAAAAAAAAAGTCTTTTTAGCTTGATTTGAAATAATGACAACTGATTCAATTTTTGTGGGCATGTCTTTCCTTCACTGTCTGTAAGGGTGCTATTCTACATAATCTTTCTTAAAGGAAAATTCTGTATGTGCTTTCACTTCAAATACTTCTCGGTATTTTTATGTGAAATTAGTTTTCCTCATGGTGAGGCTCAGGAAAGCCTGTGTAGTGTTAACAGACCTGACACTTGCTTTGGGGATCTCAAGGCTGTGCTCCTCTCGCCCACTCTGGTCTGCATCCTCCATTCTGTGTCTCTCTGGCTCTGCGTCCCTCTGCTCACAAGGAGCACTGCCGTGGAAGCAAGCCCAGCAGATCATGATGGCCCGACTTCCCCAAGCCCCTCTTCTAGTCTTTCTTATGATGGGTCCCCTGCACTCACCTAGTATGAGACAGTGCAAGCCCACTCCCCCAGTCAGTTCTCCAAAGAAGATACACAAATGGCCAGTAAGCATGTGAAAAGATGCCCGACATCATTAGTTACTGGAGAAATGCAAATCAAAACTGCAAGGAGGTACTACTCTACACCCACTGGGATGGCTATCATCAAAAAGAAAAGGAATGTTGGCAAGGATGTGGAGAAACTGAAACCCTCATACACTGCTAGCAGGAATGTAAAATGGGGCAGTTAATTTGGATAACAGTTTAGCAATTACTTCAAAAAATTAAACAGAGCTTCCCTTACTTGGCAGTTCCACACCCAGGTAGTTACCCAAAAAAATTAAAACCACAAAACTTATACACAAATGTTTCTAAGAGTGTTATTCATAATGACCGCTGATGAATAAAAATGAAATGCAAAATAAAATGTGTATGTGTATATATATATATAGACATTTTCACACAATTGAATATTATTCAGTCATAAAAAAGGAACAGAGCAGTGATATATGCTATGATCTGGATGAAACATGGATAAACCTTGAAAACAAGCTAAGTGAGAGAAGTCAGTCTTCTGTGGACTGTACTGCGTAATTCCACTTATAGGTAGTGTCCATAGGCAATATGCAATGTCCACTGGCAATGTCCAGTGGGCAAATTCATAGAGTTAGAAAGTAGACTAGGGTTGCTTAGGGGTAGGGGTAGGGTAGGGTGGAGAGTGACGGCTAATGGGGTTTCTTATTGGGGTGATGAGAATGATCTGGGTATTAGTGGTGAGAGTTGTACAACTTTGTGAGCATAGTAAAAACTATAGAACTCTGTCTTTTTTAAAAGGGTGAATTTTATGAGTTTAAAATATTACAAACAGAAGTACAAAATCCCTGTTCCTAAACAGCGGCTGTTGGCCAGGTGGCCAGCTACGCTTTCCAGTGAACACCTCCTGCTCTCTGCAGGTCCTCCGCAGGTGCCACTGGAAGGCACTGGTCACCACTTACTTCCTCCACTTGCTCGCATGCCAATACCGCTCAGTCTTGGTATTGTATTTGGTCCATCCCTCTTCACTTGTATTTTTGAGTTTATGGAAATATCTTTTTACCCGGTTCTGCTGTCAACTACTACTTAGAAAGTTTTGTTTTTGCTACCTAAGTTGCTCTGTTGGTTTCTATGCAGAGATGTGGAAGAGACTCAAGCACTATGATGTCATTCCCTCCCATCTTTCCAGAAGCCTCTAGGACCATTCAATTTTATGTTAGTCAGCAGATGTAGGTCACAGGGTCCCAAGTAACAAGAGCCACAGACAGGCTCTTGGGGCCTTGAAGCCTGGGCAGGCTGTGGATTCCCAGGATCTGAGAACTGCGAAAGTACGGGGTTAGACTTGAGGCTGCTGACTTCCGTCTGGATAGCTTTCAGAAGCTCTGGGGCCATCAAGGCTGGACGGCTGTGTAGACAAGAGGTACAAAGATTCAAGTGTTCTAACCCCGGCACAGTACCTCCTCTAAGTCAGTTATCTGAGCCTCACCTATCTATTCACAAAATGAGAACAGGACTGCTGACCTCACGCATCTGTACATTTGTTAGCTTCTTGACTCACACGCATCTGTGAGGATTACATGACATACACTAGAGGCTCAAGAAACGTGAGCCCTCCCACCACTGTTCACTGCTTCCCCGACTGTTTCACCCTTACACAGGAAGCGGAGAACTAACTTCCTATGATGCTTTCTCTAACACCAATCAGTCCCAGGGGCCCCAGTGGTCACTGCAGGCCATGTCAACTTGCGGTGTGCACAGCAAGGGTGGCAGGGAGGCAGGCTACTGCTGCCACCCTGCCAGTGCCCTGGCCCTCCCTGACTTGGAGAAACCAGTGCCAGCGCTGCCCTGGGCTGAATGAGACAGGTGCAGCCTGGCCTCCCTGGATGTAGCCTCTGTCTGGCTTTGGCGCCAAAAGCCTCAGACCTGCTCTCCCAACGGTGTCTGCTCAGCAGCTCTTCTGGGGCCCACCGCACAGCACTGACGCCGCTCCTGCCCTTCTCGAAGGAGTGAAGAGCAGCCAGGTGGCGAGGCCGCAGAGCAGCCCTACCCGCAGGCAGGGTGGGGACTTACAGTGTGAGCACTGTTGATCTTCTTTACTTCCCACTGGCCCAGCCCGGTGTAGGTCAGCAGCGAGATGGCCCCGTCCGAGCTGCCGCAGGCCAGGATGAGGCCGTAGTCATGGGGAGCCCAGCATACGGAGTTTACTGCAGGAAGGAAGGAGGCACAGTGAGCAGACTTTCATGTCCGAGACTTACTGTTTAACTAAATTTCTAAAAAAAAAAAAAAAAATCGTAGGGATCACCTTGGGGAAAGCTGTAATTTTGTCAATTCAGATTTAAAAAACCCATCACCTACTAATATCATCATCATAAGCTAAAGCCTATCTTATAATCTCAGAACAAAGACCAGTACTTAAAATGAATGAACCTTACAGGCAAAAAACAACCAACCAGCCTCGCTGTCTCATCTTTGCTTTTCTTGTTTCGCTTTGTATTGGCTTTAGGTCTTAGGACCTTGCCTCTGTTGCGGACAGACCCTCCTGCCGTGGGCCCCGCCCTCGCCCGCGCCCCACGCTGTACCTGAGGAGTCGTGTCCTGTGTGCTCGTGGGTCTTCTCCCAGGTGCCATTCTCCTCTTTCCAGATGATGACTTTCCGGTCGTAGGAGCAGGACGCGAGTATATTGCCATACATGGGGTGGGCCCAGGCCACCTGCCACACCGGACCCTCATGGCTGCAAGGCAAGAGGGCCAGAGGCTGTTCAGATGGGCGAAAGGAAGGCAGGGCACTCTGCTGGCTGTTCAAATGGGCGAAAGGAAGGCACGGCACTCTGCCGGCCACTACTCTGGACAGAAGTGAATGGCTTCTCAGGAGAGAACTGCCGAAGAACTTCAAAAGGGATAGAGCTGAATAACGTCACTCCAAAAGGGACTTTCACTGGACAGTGAGGACCCTGCGGCTGAAGGCAAGTCAGCCCCTCTCTCCTGAGCCAGCAGAGCCCGAGGCTGTGCTCTTGAGCAGGCAGTGAATGTTTCACCTCAGTACCTTCCACTGCTCTTAGCTTTTTCAGAAGGCAGGCCTCTCTCTTCCCTTCCCATCTCTGTGCGCTCACCTGGTCACTGCTGTCTGAGCACGTGCCCTGTGCCAGGCTCTGTACTGGGCCCGTGGCTCCGAAGAAGGGGCACCCAGCACACAAGAGGTGGGCAGCACAGAGCGGATGGATCGGGCTCTTTCACACCCATCCCCCACTCACTAGCTGCCTGACTTCAGGTTGGGGCCGTTATCCTCTCTTTGGCCTTGTCTCTTGAGAGAGATGTCAGCGTGACCTCTTCACATGGTGGTCATGAGGGAAATGTCTGTGACAACTCATTTAAGAGTCTGAAACGGTGCTTGGTACAAGAAGAGGAGAAAACCCGAGTTTGACACCTGTGAGCTGCTCCCTGCTCACCCATTCCTCCGGGGCCGCGGACACTCAAGAGTCTACCTCCCTTAGCTGGGACAATGGTCCAGCCACAACCTCCACAAAGGAGCTGTTGATGAAACTCCTGAAGACTCAGTCATCCTACCACTAGCAGAGTTTTAACTGAGGGAGCAAAGAATGGGGGCATGAATTTACCCTCCAATCTTTTCGTACTTTGAGCAGAAAGGACCAAGTGACAGTAGGCAGTGTGTCCAGGCCAGTGCTGGCAGCCAGGCCTCGCCCTGTGGGCTCTCTGCTCAGCCAGCGGCCACTGGGCGGAGAAGGCGGCACTGAGCTCCTCAGGCAGGTGACTCCTGACACCCAGGAAGATGGGAATTTCTAGGCCTGTCTTCCTAAATGGCTACTGACTTAGCTATGTTTTCTTTAATCCATTCACAAACATGTAGTGAGTACCCACTTGTCAGGGATTCTTAACCTCTCCTGTGTAGTCTGGTGAAGGCTAAGGTCTCTTCTCAGGATAATGAATAAAATACATAGAGTGAGGATTATAAATGAAATCCATTTATATTGAAATAGTCATCAAAAGGTTAAAGAACAATTTATGTTATTAGTGATATATGTGCTTCTTTGTTAATACGTTAAGTAACAAACTCCAGTGGCAAGTCTAATAACCATTCTAATTTCACAGAAGTGACGAGCATAACTGTTGTTTTGAGAAAGCTACAACTATAATGTGATATAAAAAATATCTGTGACTTCTGGTACCAAAGTGACAGGTATTGGGGACTCTCCTGGTGGTCTACTGGCTAAGTCTCCAAGCTCCCACTGCAGAGGGCCTGGGTTCCATCCCTGGTCAGGGAACTAGATCCCACGTGCCACAACTAAAGATCTGCATGTCTAAACAAAACAGAAGATCCCAAGTGGTGCAACTAAGACCCAGTGCAGACAAATAACTATTTTTAAAAAGGGACGAGTACCAGGAATACTACTGTGATTCCTGGCCTAGAGCCAGAGTTGGAGCAGGTGCTGCGCATCAGAGTCACTGAAAATAAAGACGTTATTTTTTTTCCCCTTTCCGAGTTCACCATCCCCTGAATTCTACCCACAGAACCCTTGGAGATTCATGGAACCGGATTAAGAACCCTATCCATCTGAGGTAGTGAACTGAGAGGGAAAAGACCAGAGTGTGGCCACAAAAAAGAAAACCAGGATCTCAAGAATCTCCACAGGGAGAAGGGTAAACCAAACATTTGTAGATACTCACTGAGTGCCTGCCGGGGCAAAAAGACCGAACGGCGGGATCCATGTAATTACTATTATATTCTGAGTCACTCTGATCAAGTGCGCTGAACGTGTTTAAAAAGGAAAAGAAAAGGCAGTTTCCCACTTTTGCGCCCAGCAGTAGCCACTGAAGACCTGTGAGCAGGCACTGCCCGGGAGGAGGCTGCCCCGGCCTGGGTCAGGGGTGAGCAGGTGAAGACAGAGGGATTAGCTGGCTCTCACCCCAGGGCTGTCTGTGAGCATCTGGGTGGCAGAGGTGGGACTGGTTCCTGGCCCATTAGCCCGGGACACCTGCCGAGGCGGCCGGCTGGCCGGGACCAGGAATCCTCTCTGCTAACCACACCAGGGGCTGCTCTGATCTGGGCTCTCAGCCCTTCCTGCCACATCTGAGAAACCCAAACGCTCTCTGAGGCTTTGTCCAGGGTCGGGGGCGCTTACCCCCTGAGGTCGGCGACGAGGATCTGTCCCCCGTTGCGCACGTCGAAGATCTTGACGGACCTGTCTGATGAGCAGGTTGCCAGGCGGGTGCCGTAGTAGTCCATCTGGGCGTCGTGCTGCAGAGGGAGGACAGGGCCTGAGATTAACTGAACCTCAGAGAATCATCACTATCCGGCAGGAAGCCAGCTTGGAACACTCTCACAGGCAGCTCCTTCTGAAAGGGACACGAGAAACCACACCCAGCTGCTTTCACAGCACGGTGACCCTTTCACAGACCCTTCACAGCACAGGGAAGGTCCTCCCCATCCCGACCGGCAGGGGCTGTGGGAGGGAAGCTCGCGCAGCTCCTCTCTCCTTCCTCCCACCCCACCGTGCTGAGGCTCCATAGGCCCCCAGGGAGGCTCGGCCCAGTGCCAGAACCAGGGGCTAACGCTGACTTAGAGAAGCAGGCCTCTGACCACCCGTGGGCCCCAGTGAGGGCCTCCACGGTGCACACCTGGCCGGGACACAGGGCTCCATTCGGCCATTTAGGCTCCTTCCTCCACCCATGGCCCTGGATCCCCTGCAGACCTTTGTTCCTGGGTTTCTAGCTGACCTTCTCCCCAGCAGTGTGCCCAGGACCCGAACTCTCCAGCCAGCACTTCAACGTTGCTGGTCCCACCACTGACGAACCGACTTCACCGAGGCTGCCCTCCAGGGCCAGGCCCCGCCCACAGCTCCTTGTCCATCTGGGTGATGGCTCCTCTGAGTCCATCTGCCTGCTGCCTCGCTGAACTTACTGGCCCTCCTGTTTGCTGGCCCTGCTCTTCCAATGGATAACATGTCTTCCTCACTGTACCTTCGGGGTTTCAGGAACTATCAGCCGTCACACTGTGGTCATCGGGAGCAACTACATCCTTTCAAAGGGAAGCAATGCTTCTGTCTGCTTAGACGTTCCTTCCTCATCTCCCCACCCAAGGACGACATCCTGATTCCTCTTGGGAAGTCAAGCCTCCCCGCCACGCCAGGTCCTGGCTCCTTGGAAGGCGGGCAGGGCGGTGCGGAGACAGAGGCGCTTCTGCAGCACTGCTCCCGCAGCTGCCACACACCTTGGGAGGAAGCAGGGCACGGCACCGAGACGCCAACCCTACCTCAAGTTCTCTGCCGTGCAACCTTGGGAAAATGTCCGAACGCCCTGGACATTAGCTTCCTTGTCTTTAAACGGAGCGGATAATGGCCTCAACTTCACGGAGGTTAAACGAGACACTGGAGAAGCAGTATTCAGCCGGGGGCAGATGTTCCCCATTACTACCCTGTCTCATCTGTTCCCCAAGATGAACTCGCCCAGAGAGGGGGCACACCCATGGCATTTCCCATCTCAGCTACAAGAAAATCAAAGCTGGCTCAGAAAAGTTAACAGACTGACGAGGGACCTCACACTGGATCATCTTAAAGTTAACATATTGACTGGGGACCTCAGATTTGATGGTCTTACCCATGTGCCACGCTGTCTCCAAGGACGATCACATCCAAGCAACCACTCGGAGGCCCAAAAGCAACAGCTGGAGGGAGGCCGTGAGCGCAGGACAAATGCTGTAGGCCGACTGACCTGGGTCTTACTCAAGGCTTCCTGCACTCCTTGCCCGTATGAAGCAGAGTCTGCATCCTTTGCTGGAGACTTTAACCTCTGGACCTTCTCCCACAGCCCTGTCCTGTACACTAAGCCAGGTGTCCACCTCTCAGGACACACCCTGAGTTAATGACTTCTGGTTCAAAGGGCACTGTCTGGCCCGCCTTCTGTGGTGGTCCTACCTGGCTCTGCCTTTTTATTGAGCCATCTTCCTATTTCTTTCCTTCTATTTTTTTTTTGGTCACATCACGCAGCAGGCAGAACCTTCCCAAGTAGGGATCAAACCTGTGCTCCCTGCATTGGAAGCATAGTCTTATGCTTCCAATAAGCATAAGTCTGGACCATGAGAGAAGTCCTTTTTTGTTCTTCTTTAATCCCCCTTTCAATGGGGCTAAGAAGTGACAGCAAGAGGACGATGGGGGGAAGACTATTCCAAACCTCTGTACCCACTTCCATCCCGTCCCAGAGCCAGGTACTTTCTGGCCAGGAGACTAAGTACCTTGAGCTGCAAACTGTTTCTGGGTTTCTCCTGACTTCGAGTGATCAGATTGTCACAGCCCTGTCAACTCAGAGGGCCTGCTTGGAGACTGACCATACCCCTGAGGTTATAGCCTGACTGGCAAAGGCTGCAAGGCCACACTGGCTTAATAAATCATCAACAGAGATGCTCATGTTCTCAGCATGTGAGGAAGGGCTAAAGGAATACTTACAATCATGTCCTCATGAGAAGTGTCCACAGTGTTAATTACTGACACCTAAAACCAAAGATATTGTTGGTAAATGAACTGATGGTAGTTAGAATGCAATCATCTCATTAAATCCACCACCTTTAAAGTTCTTGATAGCACCCGATCATTCATTCATTCAGTAAACATTCACTCTAAGTGCCTTCGCTGCACCAAGCACTGTGCCAGGGACTGGAGATGTAGACATAGAAAAGAGGTACTTCTTGCCCCAGAGTAGCCTGTATGGAAGTAGCCCCAACAAGGCAGAATGAGTATTTTAATGGTGTTAGTATGTGCTCTAGCAATCTCAGGGGCTGCTGCTGGTGGACAAAAACGGGCTCAGATGAGGAGGAATTTGGCAGGTGGCTTCCCTGGTAGCTCAGACGGTAAAGAATCTGCCTGCAATGCGAGAGACCCAGGTTTGATCCCTGGACCAGGGAACATACTCTGGAGAAGGGCATGGCAACCCACTCCAGTATTCTAGCCTGGAGAATTCCATGGACAGAGGAGCTGAGGCCTATAGTCCATAGGGTTGCAAAGAGTTGGACAAGACTTGAGAGACTAACACAAGAGTAAAAAAGTACAGTCCAAGTAGAGGGACTAACATGAGCAAAGATCGGGGACAGTGGCACGGGAGGCCCTGGCTACACTTGAGGGTGAAGAGGGACTCTGAGGGAGCTACAGCCGGACTATGGAGCAGCCTTCCTCGAGGACAGAGCCTCTGATGTTCCAGGCAGCTTTTTGCATAACAGGATTTTCACCTAAAGACTTTGATTAATTGATTCAATTGATTCTCTTGAGACTGCTCCATGGCCCACCACCTGTGACAGAGTCCAGTTCGCAGGGCTGGCTGGAGTACAGTTACCATACCTTCATATCCATTCTCTGAGGCCTAGCTCAAATTATGACCACACCCCGCCCCCCAACACCGGCTCTTGAAGATTCCCAGATTTCCTGACTGGCCAAACTCCTCTGAATATCAATGCTGAATGTCTACAACACTTTAGACGCTTCCTTCTCCCAACTAGAAGGCGAGCTCCCCAGAGCCAGGGTCACTGTCACTGACAGTTCTGCATTGTCTCATCACCCAGCACAGCGTTCTGCAACCAGAAGGAACTCAGTGACTATCTGCGGAACGAACAAGGCAATGAACAACAATGGACAATTCGACTACGTTCCACCACTAGTCTCTCAAAACTCTTGGGATAGAAAAGAGACTGAAAGGAAGGTTTCAGACTGGAAACGATACTTCCTACCGTCTCCCTCATTTCATCTCTTCCCAGCACGAGTCCTGTAGCTTTAAAACCTGACCCGACTTTTCAGAAAGGGGGACGCAGGAAGAGGATGGTTGCAAAGCACTGCAAAAGGGGCACATCACGCAAACACAAACTCATCAAAGTCTAGACACCCTGCAAAGCAGGCCCCCACGATCCGCAAAGGCAAGGAAGCAAGAGAGAGAAGCCTCTCCTATCTGCAGCAAGCCACCCGGGATTATAAAGTGCTTTCACGTCTGCACTAGGAAAGCCAAAGGGTAGAGTTCACAGCCAGCTGACAAAGGATATGAAGCCCAGAGAAGGGAAAACACCTGCTCCAGGGCTAGTCAAAGGTGGCGCTGGGAGAAGAGCCCCCACCTGCCATTAATAATTCCTACCCCACAAAGCTTTCCACCCCACTAGGCTGCCTATCCAGGCGTTACATCCAATTACCTAAGTTAATGGCTGATGCTAAGTACACAGGAAGAAAACTTACTGGTAGTTTCATGCTAGTTCATCAGAGAACCTTGCAGATAATCAGCATTTATTTTGAACCCACTCTCTCAACAACCAGGACTGATGAATAAGTGCGTGGTTTTTTTTTTTAAGCTACTTAAAAAAAAAAAAAAAGTTCATCCTTCCGAGCACCTCAAGTTGTCTGGTCTTCACTGGGTAGTAAAAGACAGCTCTCAAAACAATTCACCTCTTCAGAACTATTGAGTTAAAAACTCATTTTTTAAAAAAGCTGAATGTCACGGCATAAGCGACCCCAACTCTACTCAGTACCTACTCAGTAAGAGGCCAAGAAAAAACCCCAAGAAACTTAAAACCCAGTCTCCTGCAGAGCAAGGACCAAACCCAGCATCCCGACTTGTGGGCTCACCCAGCTTTCCTCAAAAACCTAGGCAGAGACATTTCCTCGAGAACCCCGGCTTAACTGAATCGACTTCACGGGGCTGTGGGCAGGCGGAGATTAGGGACAATTCTGAGCTAAGGGCTCAGAATACAGCGGCTCCTGCGGTGTTTGGGATTTTGCTTTCAATTGATGCGGGAGGAGAAGCAAAGGGAGGAGCAGGAGACGCGGCAGCTGTCCGCAGCGTTCGGAGAGGCTCCGCGGCCTCCCTCTAGCCACCCCGCCGAGCCACGCCACTTCAAATCCGGGCGCGGCGGGAGAGCTGTACGGCCCCAGAATGGGCCTTGAACTTCAGTGCGGCGAGGACCCGGGAGGGCCGCGACCCCGACCCCCACACTCACCATGGTCGTAGCGGCGGCAGCGGCTTCAGGACTCAGACGTGGCAGGACCCCGCGTCGCCTCGTAACAGCTCACTTCCGGCGCCGGGCTGGAAGCCCGTCGGGTCCGGACGCCGGAGCCCCCGGGCAGCAGCGAGCTCCACTCGTACAAGCGTTCCGTCCTCTCCTGAGGGCCATGGCCCCTCCCCTTCTCCGTGCGTAGCGCGCGAGACCAAAGCCGAGTGGGACTCTCGTTTCCATGGCGACCCAGACCCGGGGCTAGTAATCTGAAGCTCTAGCCTGTCTTCCTTGGCGCCCCCACCCTTCCCTTTTCCTGAGATCCACGCCGGAAAAAAAGGGACTCTTAAGGAACGTCTCTGCGGTTTTGGGTGCGATGAACCTTTTAGGATGATTAACTTGGGGGATAGTGGCCAGAATGGTCCTTATTCTTCCTTGTTAGTGTCTCCTCAGGACCCAAGCTGGGACCAGGGGCAAAGAAGCCCAGCAAATAAGCCCCTTGCCAGGAGCTGAGCCTGTCTCTCTTCCTGCCCCTTCCAAGCCGAAGGATCCATGCCTCCGAAACTGCCTTTTCCATCAGGGCTCTGGGATCCTGTGAACCTGGCCCACCGGCTAGATGACCCGGGCAAGGAGGGGTCTCAGCTCGACTCCTGCAGCTAGAGCCCAAGATCCACTCGCCAGTTTCCCCAACTCCCAGGTGGCTTCTCACCTGCACAGCGAGAATGCTATAGCTGGACAGAGCCCCTGGGGGTTTACCCTCAGCCTCACAGGGTCTGGCAACCCTGGGCTTCTCATGCCTTTTTAGTTCAGTGACCCAGGATGGAACCTAGACTCCCTTTGGATGAGTCAGAATCCCTGTTTCCTCTCTTGAAACTGGAGGGAAGTGTCCTAGCAGAAGATGGTCCCTGCTGGAGGGATGATAAGAGCCCAGAGGGTGTGACAGGTCATCAGGGAGCTGGGAGAAGGGGCTGGAGAGTGGGGTCTTACAGAACTCGGGGCCGGACCTCCAGGTTGCGACTCACACTCCACTCCCACCCCAGACTTCAAGACCTGCAATTTCCCTCTAATGGGGAAATATTCCAAGGGTTTGAGGACTGGTGTTTATGATGGGAAAAAAAATGTTGCAGGGAACAAAGGGCAGGGGGCTCTTGGGTCTTCTGTTCTTTCAGGGAGAGTTCCTGATCTCAGATCTGTAGATGTACTACTGATTCTCTGAGTGATAAAATCATTTCACTTCTTTCTGAGCCCGATTTTCCTTGAGTGTAAGATGAGGACAATGACACGTTAGACGTAACATAAACACAATGCATGGAGCATAGGGGATTCCCTGGTGTTGGCATTACAGTCGGAGAGACAGGATTTGGGAGAAACAGTGCACCTGTATCCTATTCGTTAAGGTATTTGCTGGTGGAACTGAAAAGTTTTGAGTGCTGACCCTGGCATCAAGATTGCTAGATATCAATACTGTATCTCCTGCTTAGTAGGTGGGCACACACTTCACCTCTCTGAACTGCTGTCTCTTCTTCTGTTAGGTGGAAACTGTAATAAAACCTTCTCTGCAAGGCTGATTCTGGGAGTAAATGGACCTTTGGATGTGAAACTGGGTTTGGGTTTGGAAGCTGATTGGGCCTGTGGTGCTTGTTCTGGGAGTCCCCTGAGAAGAGCTGGGAGTGTGTGTGTGTGTGTGTGTGTGTGTGCATGTGCAACCCTCAGCCTTTGAACCAACACGGGGACTGTCTCTTGATCTGGGCACATTCCCGTTCTTTGCTAATGTTCATCAGAAGTGTGCAAAGCTCAGACTCTTAGTGTGCCAGGCTCCCTTCTGCATCCCCCTGTCCCCAGGAGGGGCTGACACCTACATCCCTTTGTCCATATCTCCCATCACCTCCCTCTGGTTAATCCCAGACCCCAAGTCAGGCCACTGTTAGCTTTCCTTCCTTGGTGCCCTGACCCCCTAGAACCTGAATCTCCACCTCTTTATCCTCTCGAGGTCTCTTCCCCCAAAAGTCTGGCCATCTGGGCTTGTCAGCTATTCCTCATGGAGGTTTAATGACTCACGGAACACTGAACTTGCCTCCCTCAAATGGTACAGGAAGGCATGACTCAGTGGAAGGAGAGAGACGGCCCCTGCCCTGCACACCCTCAGGCAAACTGCCTTTCCCTTGCAGGCACTGTGTCCCTCTGAGTTCGAGTCCACGGAGGGCGGGGACCCAGCCACCCTGAAAAAGGCCTTGTGATGTGTACCATGTCTACATTTCCACGTGTGCATTTATTGTTATTGCTCAGTATAGTGTTGAAAAGGCAGACAAATCCCATTAGTTACAAAGAGCACAAGCCAGAGATACAGAGAAATCAAGAGTGTACAATAAGAGCACAATCACTTCCCAGCCCCGATTGTCCCAGAGCCCCCAGAGCCCGGGCAGCTCAGGAAGCTGGAGGCGGCACCATTTCCTTGCTTACTCTGGTATAAAATATGTGCACACAAGAGTTAGCAAAGTGTGGCCACCGCCCCTCCCGAGAGGAAAGGCCGGGAGGGAGAGCACCACAGGCATTACAAGACTTGGGGGAGCCGAGGAGGGCGGTCCCAGAGCAGCCTTAAATGTCTTGTTTTCGTTGGAGGGGGTGATGGCTGATGCCCAGGGCTTGGGATTCCCCCTCCCCTACTTGGGCAGACGGGATCTTTATGTCAAAATCAGGAGAGCTCGCTTTGGGACTTGAGAAAGACCTGGGGATTCTCCGCTATTGTTTGATTTTGGCCTTGGCTCTGGAGGACCCAAAAACCTTCAGAGAAATGCAGCCCGTCCCCTCCCCTCCGCACACCTTCTAATGGTGGGATCTTGGGGCCCCTTGGAGAGAATCTGGGGTTGGGAGGCATGTCACAGTGTACTTATTTGACAGCCTCCTGCAAGGAGAGCAAGAACCACTAGGGGGAGGTGGTGAGAAGGTCCAGGCAAGAAACGGCTACATCCCGGAGGACCTATCAGGGATCTGCTGAAAACTGTCAATAAAGAGCAAGGGGTGACACCCTCCCCACAAAAACAGCTCAAGAAAAGGAACCAGGAATAAACGTTTCTCCATGAACAGAATTGGCAAGTGGGATACACATTCTGGTAGCTGTGAGTCTGGGAGAGAACCTTCTTTCTTGCCTGGACCGGGACAGATGGAGGGTCCACCCCATCACAGGCAAGGTGGGTGATTTGGGGGCCCACACTGATATTGGGTGGGGGCTCAGTGGCCTCTCCTGACAACACCCTGGCTCAGGGGACAGGTGAGATGCTGGGAGGAGTATCAAGCTTCCCTCAAGAGTTAGGATGCCCTTCTTATTTCTCATGAAAGGGCTCTCTATTTAGTGAGCCGGAGTGGACAGTGCTTACAATGGCGGCGTGATGTTTGCACCTTTGAAGAAAGGGCCCAATATTTGGGGTGAGAGGAGGGAAGAAGGATGGAGGACTTGGCAACATTTTAAGTGTACTTGGAAGAATAGACTTGAGAGAATTACCAGGAAATTTTACTTAAAAAAAAAAAAAAAGGCATGAAGGGTATTTGTCCCACTACATAATAAAAACATCATATAAAGTGACAATAATTAAAACTAGGTGGCTGGTCAGATGAGACACGCTGATGAGGGACCAGAGGGGAAATTCCAGAAATAGATGCAAGTCTCTCGAAGCTGCCAGGGTGTGGGANAAAAAAAAAAAAAAGCATGAAGGGTATTTGTCCCACTACATAATAAAAACATCATATAAAGTGACAATAATTAAAACTAGGTGGCTGGTCAGATGAGACACGCTGATGAGGGACCAGAGGGGAAATTCCAGAAATAGATGCAAGTCTCTCGAAGCTGCCAGGGTGTGGGAAAGGGGCAATTTCAACGTGGTGGAGGAAGGGTGGCTGTTCAATCACTGGGCTGCCTGGGCTGAGACAGGTCCAGGATCCTCACCCCAGCGTAATCACCGCCATTGGTCTGTGCTCAGAAGCAGGGACCCCTCTTTCTTCTCTGCTCTCTGCTCTGGTTGGGATATGGGCAGAAGGGGCCATGGGGGGGGGGGCTGGTGGGAGCAACCCAGGCTGCTGCTGAGTTAGGAGGGAAAGTCTTCAGTTTCCTCCCTGTCCACCTCCAAAGGTGGGTGGCTCACTGAATGGGCCCCCTGCTCGTCCCTCGTCTGTGGAGGGGGAGACAGATTGGTGAGCTTAGACCTCAGAACCAAGTCTGCTACCTCCTTCTGGAACCCCTGTCCAGAGGGCGGACAGGAATCTAAGACGATGGTGCAGTCCCTGACCAGTTAAAAAAANAAAGGTGGGTGGCTCACTGAATGGGCCCCCTGCTCGTCCCTCGTCTGTGGAGGGGGAGACAGATTGGTGAGCTTAGACCTCAGAACCAAGTCTGCTACCTCCTTCTGGAACCCCTGTCCAGAGGGCGGACAGGAATCTAAGACGATGGTGCAGTCCCTGACCAGTTAAAAAAAGTATATATTACAGAGTATATAGTCACTGTGTTCTGTTTGATGTTGTTTTCTGCCTTTTTTTTTTTTTTTCGTTTTCTTTTAAGACCACAGACATTTCAGAACCACACTGCAGGAGTAAGAAGAGTCAGCAATTGAAACCATCACCATTGCATAGTATTAAATGAACAGAGATGGTGAGTTCTTTATTTACAATTATTGTCTAGATTAAAAAAATTCATAAAAACAGATGAATGGTCATAAATTATCTACCCCCTAATGGGGTGAACTGCCAAACGTACCCCATGCTGCTAGATATAGGACGCCAAGTGCAAGCTTTATGTACTACAGTGAGTTCTGACAAACCAGTCATTTCCTCTGTGTATGTGTGTGTGTGTGTGTGTGCAAGTGTGAGGGTGAGGGTATGAGTGTGTATGTGTGTGGGCATCCATCATTCCTGACAAGAAAAGACCAGTACTGACGTGGGGGCATTCTAGCTTCCATGGCTCCCTGCTCTCCCTGGAGCTGAGCCCCCTCTGGGAGACCCCTCCCGCTTCCCTTGTGTCCTGGCTGCAAATGAGCAGGAGGCCTCATGTGCAAGCCGGGCTTTCCTGGTGTCATGGAATGAGGTCATGGACACACGGTTGGAACACAGGGGGAGATGGAGAACCTCGAAAAAGGAAACTACAAAAAACAACAGAAACGGAAAAACACACCACGTTCCAAAGCTGCCCCAGGTTCTACAGGAGCAGGTCTTTCTCGAAGGAGAGCAGTGGGCTGTGTGGGCGGTGTTGGTCTTGGAATCCAATAAACATGTCTGAGGGTTGGTCACCCTTTTGGGGGACGAAGTTCCCTCTGCTGGCTACATTCAGAGATGCTTCTCGACATTCAGGAGATGCTTTTGCTCAAAAAAGGTCCTCCTTCCAGGAAGGTCTTGCCAGGTGGGATGGGCTGTCTCGGGATCCCAAACCCTCAGGTTTCTCCACAGCCGTCCAGACGCACGCCCTCCCAGCTGACTATGGCTCTTTTCCCGAGTGGCTCTCAATCTTGTTTGTGGAAGAATTCTCTGGGCCTGGAGAAGGGAAGGGCCCGGGCTGACACAGAGCAACCGTGGGAAGGGTCAGTATGAAGAATGCATTTTGCAAGCGAGGCGGGAAGCGTTTTGGTTTTCCTTGAAGCATGGGACATCATCGGTCATGGTATTCAAAATGTCTTTTGCACTGTACAAGTTTATGGAAAAAGATCGTGTGCCGAAAAGTCTCAAAGCAAACTTTGTATTCAATACAAAAGTTCTTTTATGAAAAAAGCTGATACCCACAAAGTGCTTAGCAGTTAAGAGGCTGACATACAATTAAATAAGCTCTTATTAAGTGGGATTACTAGTGCTGTTATTGTCTCAGGGGCGGGGGAGAAATAACCACCTTTTCTCACCTGTGATACTGCAGGGTTTCAGAATGGCTTTCTGTCTGGGAAAGCAAGACTTGCTGTTCAAAGGCTACAGTATATATTGCGACTACAGGAAGACGATTTGGTTTTAAAAAAATCACACTGAATACATCTCAATATGCACTTCATAAGGTTCGTTCGGACCTAAGCAGTGCAGAGAAAAAGGCTATTCTTCTTCGAAAATAAAAATAACAGCAGCAAGCCTGAATGACCCTCATCCAATATGCCAACAGCACATTTGCTGCAATCTATGAGGAAATAAGCCTCTAAATTACTAACTGAAAAAAAATCAACACAACAGCATTTCTAATATTGCCGCACTACCTCAGTCTCTGCACAGACACTACCAGAGAGAACCTCTGCTGGCAGTGCTCTTAGTAGGCTCCAGTGAGTTTCATCGAGAGAGTCTTCACTCAGTGCTTTGCAGACCCCGCGGCCCTGCGGCCGGCTGGCCATCAGTGCTTGGAGCCCACGAGGACTTCTCTCCACCTCCCCCTTTGTCTACCGAGCACGCTGTTGGGCCCCTCGGGATGGATACCCGCTCACAATTGACTCCTGCCTCCCACGGTAGTGACCTTATCAAACGGAAATAGCAGGGCAAAAAAAAAAAAAAAAATCAGAGCATGGCTATTGTAAAACATCGAGGATGCAACCCAGGGAGGTGTCTGCTGGGCTGAGCTGTTTTTATAGCATCTCAGCCACTAGTGTTCTTAAACCAGACAAATAGCCGAAGACGTTATCTACAGGTTTGTAAACAAATTACATTCTTCTTTTAGGACATAAATAAGTTAAAATAGAGCAATTTAAGCGGAAACAAGGCAACATGCCGGCAAAAAAATTTTATATATCCATGTATATATATTTATATATATATATATCTACCTATCTATATGGACGTATACAGTCTCAGAGAAGTATACGTTGATATAGATACAAAGAAATGGATATAACCTTGTGAGTGTCTGAAGTTCTTCGGTTCCATTGGTGCAAATTTACCAGGCGAGTTAAGCTCTGCAATTTCAAAAAGTTGTGAAATTAACCTGTACAACCGAGACCATGCTATGCAAGCATCTCAAAAACTTCACAGACCAGTGGATTGGATAAATAGTCTCAGAAAAGAGTCTGTTTTGCAGTTCCCGCCTAAGAAAAGAAACAAAACAAAACCAAACCCCTCCCCAACCCCCCCAAAACCAAACCAGGGGAGGACCAGAAGTGTGCAGTACATTCATGCAGGGATGTGGCTGGCGCTGGGCAGGGGGCATGGTTGGTCCATGTCAGGCGGGAGCCAGGAAGGGCTAGTTCTGGGAAAACCCCGGCTCACTCCCTTAAGCCCCGCTCCCCACGAGATCCCGCCCTCGCCTCAAGGTGAAAAAGAGTTCAAACAGCATCGCAGCCAGAAAAAAAAGGGTCTGCTGGGTGGAATCGGTGTTCTCTCCAGTATTTTTTTTTTTTTTTTCCTGCTGTTGCTCGCTGCTGCTTGGGTCAGTCAGGTGCCTGGATGGGTGGCTG